>CM024241.1:95901345-95961698 GCA_013421045.1 Propylea japonica
GTTTCGAGAAGAAAATTATTGAACGATTTTATGTTATTCGCTAAATTAAAGAACATATGGAAATACTTGATATAGTCCGTTCACGAAAGTTTGAGCGCATAGTAGGCGTTTGTTTATTTATCTGAAATTGCAGTTTTTTCTGTCATAACGTTTAAATAAAATCAACGTTTCCGATGTACCCAGCCTCGTCCGACGAGCTTGCGCGATTTATCAGAGAACTCTATGCAATATTGACAAAATTTCGTATCCATGTGACACAGAAAATAAACATCATAACCTTAAATTTTCAATATACACAGTGGAATATGCCAAATTTCCATGGCCAACCGACGGCTCAAACTTTCGTGAACGGACTATAGGTATGCTCAAAATTTTGCTTTTATTTTGCTCGTCATCTGAGACTCAACTCAAGTTTATTCAATATCAAACTACAATCGTTCAATAATATTTTACTAGAAAACGGTTAGAGATATGAATAAAACAGAAAGTCAAAAATTTTGTCGAATCGATCAAGATATCAAAATTGATTTTACGCCGACGTACCGCAAAAAAATTGGAGAGGAAAAAGGAGACATAACTCCAGGAAGAAACCCCCTGTACATTCTAGTTCAGGTTCAGGAATGGAAATAGGGATACTGTTGAAAAAAGGGGAACGATTTCTCAAAACTGCAGTAGTTTTGAAGAAAAAACAATTTTTTTGTAAATTTCAACTCCCTGTAGCTCCGACACGAAGCTTTTGCGGGCCAATATTTATAAGGACTTTTGTCTTGAATTATACGTAGATTCCTCCCTTAAGTTGAAACATACTATTATGTAACATCCTCAATGAAATGTATCCTTAGAAAATGTTGAATTCATTGATCTCAACAACCCTGAAAAGATACTTTCATGCTGTATTGAAGCATGTGTCACCCTAGAAATACTAACCGCTATCCAGTGATACCATCAGTATTATTGGATGTGCTTGCAAGGCATAAATCAGAACATTTTCCTGCAACCGATATGTCAAGCAGCATATGATTTCAGATCTATTGTAGCTAGCACCAGCAGTGTCGACAACTACTAGTATTGATCTACGACTGTTTGGATTATTGCGTGAATTATACTTAAATGGTATGTGCTGCTCAAACGCCGTTGCTGTTGGCCACATGTTCGGTTATAATCACGTTGCATCGATTCCATATTTTCCAGATTTGGGGCCATAGCAATCTGTCCAATACTGTGAGCTTAGAATTGCCAATCTACTCAGAACAGAATGAAAATTACATTACCATTGACTGATAATTAATCACAGATGATAACTCAATTCACATTTCAAATCGAATACCTATATAATTGTATGATTTAATGATATCAAAATATTCTTACATATTCCATTGTTGGTTACATCAAGAATTGATGATCACTAAGAATTATGATCAGGTTACGTCAATAACAGTTCTATCTATATGAGACACGTTTTGTAGATGATTGTTTGTTTTACCGGCCTTGTCTTTTCATTATAAATATATACAGGCTGTTCATACTGATACACAGGTGTGTTCCATCTTAGACGATCCACATCGTTATTCCTCATAAGGCTAAGAGTGCATTGTGCTTGGAAAATTTTCCGGAACAAGTCGAATTATTTCGTTTGGGAGACATATTTTGACGTATATTTGGATTTGAGGATTTAAAGAGCAACCCCCTAACACCGAGCGCCTCAATCCTTCAAGATTTAAAAGAGAAAGGCGTTGAGTGATACTTTATATGAGAGGGCATGGAACCCTTTTTGAAACGTAAAACGTAATTTTGATTAACCCTTTATTCAAAGTGCTTGAAATGAAAAAATTTCTGGAAATTTTCCGATGCAATTTTCATTCATAATGTGTCCTACTCATTTATACAGGGTGTTTCTGCATTTATGCGACAGTTTTAAGAGGGTGATTCCTCATATCATTCCATGAAAAAGTTTCCATAATTCAGGTCTGAAAATACATTATTTCCAGATAGGTTTCAAGTTTTCAAGGAATTCAGAAGGAAGTAGGTAAAATTGTTCAGTTTCGTTATCCGTTTGATATAGTTACCAGAAAAGCCTTCAAACAACGAAATGTGTAAAAGAATCTTGAGCTGAAATCATGACGAATAAGGTTACATTAAGAATATTTTTCTCCTTTTTAGTACTTTTTCGACAAACTTCCTTTATGAGCTCGATTACATTGAGATACTTCACAAGCAGCTTCTAAGCAAATTTAGAAGCTAATGAAGTAGCTGTGAGATTGTGATGATAACACACAAAACTGTCTACTCGCTGAGTAGCCACAATCTAGCGATTCACGTGAGGGTTTATTTTGTATCATTGTAAAAGATCTTAGATAATTGTCAATATGTTTTCAAATTTATAGACCAGCATCCACCGAGTAGAGAGAACTTCACAATTGTTTAGTAGCAACTGTTTACATGTCAACAAGCCAAGACACCAGCGATTTGGCGTGTAAAATAGCCTAGCATTCAACTTTAGTCGCAGTTTTTTACCATCAGATTGTTTGCTTGTGACATGATCACACTAGAAATTTACAACTAAATTTGTTCAGTACAGCTTGAAAGTCACCTTCAATTTGTAATCGACCCCAACAAAAAAATTATGGATCAATTACATTTAGGTACTTTACAGCTGCTACTGAACGAATTAAGAAGCTTGCGAGATTGTGACAATTACAACACTAAACTGTCTTCTAGCTGAGTACCAACAATCTAGCGATCCAAGTTAGGTTTATGTTTGTATCGTTGTCAAAGATCTAAGATTGAAATCAAATAACTAAATAAAAACTAATAGAACTAGGAACCACCAATTAGATAAGAACTCACAGATTGTTTTGTAGCAACTGGATTACACACAGGCTTGTTTACATGCAACAAGCCAAAACGCAAGCGATTTAGTATGTAAAAAGAAGCACAGCATTCAACTTTAGTCGCAGCTTTTTTACAATCAGATTGTTGGCTTGTGCCACATGATCACACTGAGCGAATTTACAATCAGCTACTAAATTCGCTCTGTAGCAGCTTGTTAAATATCTCAATGTAATCGCCCATTAGAAACAATGAGGGCTTTTTCGCTAAGGCCTGAAATTTTTTAAATATCTAATTCAAAATTGGCATTTCAACGTAACTGATTTTACTGCTAAAATACGTCATTCAGGTATGTACGTTCGACTGTTATCCTATGTAAAAATTCAATCGACAACTGCATTCAAATTTCGGCATTCGTATTCCTAAAATACCTGAAAAGCTCTCTGGACCACGACTATTCGCAAAAATATTCCAACCAGCATTCGTTACCAGATATGGCGCGTAGAAACGGCGATAATCAAGGAAGACCAAAGGGAGGGGGGTAATATTTGTTCGTTTTCGTTATCCGTTTGATAAATGGAGATAAATGACAAGAAAACCTGCAAACACGAAATTGTCAAAGTAGCTTGAGCGCAATTTGTGACGGATAGTGTTCCGTTAAAAAATGTCTGCTTTCTTTTATAACTTTACGACAAGCTTCCTATAGAAGCAATTGGACTTTTTCGCTAAGGCTGTAATGTTTCGTAAAGTTTAAATCCGAGCTATTATCACGAATCTCCCACTAGGCCTCATTATTCGTGGAATTACCTCGCAATAATAAAAGTTTATAGGTTTAATTACTCAAGTTCTCCGGAGTATCGTAGGGTGGAAGTTCGGGTCCTTCGGTAATTAAAAAACTGCTGGAAATTTTCCTGATGCAATATTCAATTTAGTGATTGTGTTTCTACTTATTTATACATGGTGTTTCTTCTGCATTCATGCGACAGTTTAAGAGGGTGACTCCTCATATCATTTCATGAAATGCATTGTTTTCCTTTTTCTCTCCTCCTGATTTATCGCAATTTTCACGCAGTCATATCTGGTAACGAATGCTGGTTTGAATATTTTTTATAATAGTTGCGGTCGCGAGAGCTTCTCAGGTATTTTCGTATTACAAATAGGTACCGAAAGTTGAATGCTAAAACCGATTGAATAGGGATGTTGACTCATGTTACAATTCTCATAAAATAGAAAGGGAAGTTTTTGTAATCCTAAAAAACCATTTAAAGTGATCTATTTATTTTCGTTGAAATAAATGAAGCTGATTTCAATTTTGTTATTTATCATCACGTGACTGCGAACGCCCACTCAGAGGTAGTTGACGTCACTATCCCATTTTATCATTGAAATGCAAATTTTCTGTGCTCAGATCACCAAATACATTCAGAGCCGGGTTTCACAAAACTCCAATCGCCTTGATTATTGAATGTCAATCATTTTTGACATCAATCATCGACTTAATTCAAAATCAACTATTTTGATTCGAACTAACGAAGTTGAAAGCTGAAAGACAACAGAATAGTTCGATTATTAGTTACAAGAAAGATAATCTACAGTTTCTTTATAATGAGGACAGGATTAATCAAGGGTAGTAGTAGTAACTTAAATACTATCATTGCTTCCCTGATGGTCGCAAGTTTCTTTGCTGAAAACAAGAAATTCTGTGCAGTGGAGCTTAGAAACGTGAAGTTGTCTTTGTAAGTATCAAACTTTTAACTCATATTCATCATTGAGGGCTTAGATTGAACTTTTCCACAAGAAATCAGACAGAAGTCAAAGTTTGATTATCGGATATTGACGTAATCATCATAACGTGACAAAATTAAGCATTTCCGCGGATATTCCGAAAATCTTTTCATTTACGTATTTTTCATCGGTAGTTACTATATTTTAAGAAAAAAGTAATTTTTTCGTGTTTGTATAGGGTTTATCTTAGGTATAAAGTAAATTTCAAAAAGTAGTCAACATTCCTATTCTTATATAGGAAAACAGTCAAAGTATGTATGCCTAAGAGACGTATTTCAGTGGATGAATCAGTACTTTCAAATGCTCTTTTTCGACCAGTACCATAAATATTTTTGTACTTAGTCAAAAAGTCCTATTTGGTTCCGAAGCAATTTTGTCGTGAAGTTATTGAAAGAAAGCAAACATTCTTTAACGGAACACTATTCTTTGCAATTTGCACTCAATCATCTTTGACAATTTCGTGTTTTCGGGTTTTTCTTGGTCCTTTCATCAAAAGGATATCGAAACCGAACAATATTACCCCTTTCCTTTTGTCTTCCTTGATTTATCGTAATTTTTTAGCGGTCATATCTGGTAATATTTTTTCGAAAAGTCGCGGTCGCGAAAGCTTTTCAGGTATAGTCCGTTCACGAAAGATTGAGCCGTCGGTTGGCCATGATAATTTGACATATTCCACTGTGTATATTAAAATTTTAGGTTATGATGTTTATTTTCTTGTCAGATTGATACGCAATGTTGTCAATATTGCATAGAGTTGTCTGATAACTCGCAAGCTCGTCGGACGAGGCTGGGTACATTCGGCAACATTGAATTTATTTTACGTTATGACAGCCAATACTGCCAACTTCAGATAAATTAAGAAACGCCTACTATGTGCTCAACCTTTGGTGAACGGAGTATATTTTCGTATTACAAATGCCGGAAGTTGAATGCTAAAACCAATCGAATTCTTAGATAGGAAAACAGTCAAAGTATGTATACCTAAAAGACGTATTTTAGTGGTTGAATTAGTACTTTCGAATCATCTTTTTCTAGCAGATTTCCCATGAAACATTCCAGTACTTAGTCAAAAAGTCCCATTTGCTTCCAAAGCAAGCTTGTCGTGAAGTTATTGAAAGAATCAAACATGCTTTAACGGAACACTATTCTTTGCAATTTGCGCACAATCGTCTTCGACAATTTCGTCTTTGTAGGCTTTTCTTGGTCCTTTTATCAAAAGGATAACGAATCTGAAAAACATTACCCCCTCCTTTCTGTCTTCCTTGATTTATCGTAATTTTTGAGCGGCCATATCTGGTAACGAACGCTGATTTGAATATTTTTTTGAATTGTCGCGGTCGCGAGAGCTTTTCAGGTATTTTCGGATTACGAATGCCGGAATTTGAATGGTTGAATCGATTAAATTGTTACATAGGAAAACAGCAAACCGTGCATACCTTTATGACGTATATTTTTAGCGGTGGAATCGGAACGTTTGAATGAGATATTTCGATCGGTATAGATGCCGAAGGCCGCTGCATTTATTCAAGTTTCATTCGTGGAATTTGTTGTTATTCGGTTGGGTGCTGTGAGGTGTTATGAGCTCGGTTGGTAGCCTCTGAAATGATATTATTGAATGTTTTTCACTTGAACTATGGGGTCACTATTGTTATATGAAATCAAAGCTGAAACTGTACTGCAGAGCGATGTGAAATCGAATATATTCATCAAGAATTTTCTGAATTGCTGAAAAAAAAACAGATATATTCGGAAGTATATAGGGGAATATAATAACAATGACAACACCTGCCCTACATCCAGATCTATCGAAACGAACTTGCCTGAATAGAAGAATTTATATTATCAAATCTCGAACTATTTCTAAATGTGATATTCAATCATCGAATCTGAATCTGATAATAAAAATGGGTACGTAGCATTGAAAATATACTCGCTTCTATTTACACCTTAGGAAATATTAATCTCTAGAATGGTAAAAAAAATTTGTTCCATTGAATGTGAGATTGAATGAAGTAAGATCACAAAACCTGATTTGGTTGATAGAAGTAAGTACAGGTACTTTAGAAATGATTGTAACAGCGCAGTTGGCTTTGGATTGCAAAATACCAATCTCTAACCAATCAGAGCATAGCATGATCACAGAATTCTGTGGTTTGCATAATCCAAAGCCAACTGCGCTGTTACAATCATTTATAGAGACCCTGTACTTCAAAACCTCCTTCTCTGAAAATCTCAAATCACAAGAGAAAACTCTCTTCACCTAGTTTTTTCCTTACGAGATGTTAAAATGGGACACTACCTACGATAAGTTAATCTTCCTATATTGAGTTGATGGTATTAGTAGCCTGAGTCGATCAAGCCTATTTTCGCGTCAATAAAGTCGAGGAATGTGGCTACAACAATGTAGTTATGCCACGTCTTCTGAAGAAAGATGAAATATTGGATAACTCACGGAGAAAACTGTCGAGATTTCTACGAACAAAAGAGTATTGCATTACTAATTAATTATTCCGTTTCAGCAGCTGGAGGAGATACACATTTTGTAATTTTAATTATTCGACTTTTGAAAATATTCCGACAATTAACCTAATCTTACTTAATTTAATAAACCCTGAAAACTAATCAACCTAACTCCACCTAATTTAACCGAACCTGTTCTGAAATTGTAAGTTTGGCTGAAAATTTACTGTTGCCTCTTTCTTCTCAAAATATGTTGGTTCTAGAGGAATCTGCCTTAACCTAGCTTTAACGTTACCAAAATGTTAGAATGGAGCACTTCATACAATAAATTTAATCTTCTTTAACTGAATTGATGGTATCAGTTGCCTGATTCACTCGAGCCTATTTCCGCGTCGATAAAGTCGCGAAATCTGGATACAACAATCAGTTCAGCGATTCAGGAAATAGGATGTAGGTATCTGAAAGACTAAGGCTCCGTTAAATCTTAAATACAATCCCAGCTATAAGGGGAGAAGGGTGGGATAATGTATTTAAGCCACGTATTCAGAGGAACAAGCTGGAATCCATACTAATATTATAAATGCGAAAGTAACTCTGTCTGTCTGTTACTCCCTCACGGCTAACCTTACTGTACCTAAGAAACCCTGAAAACTTACCAAACCTAACTTCACCTAATTCAATCTAACCTATCCTGGAAATTGCTAGTTTTATTTGAACGTTCACTGTTGCCTATTTTCCTCTCAAAATCTGCAGGTCCAAGTGAAATCTTCCTTATATCGATCGAAATATAATCTGATAGGATTCTGCATTTCTGAAAAACGTTATAGGTTTTCACTACCAGTCTCTGAAACAGGTATAATTAAAAAATTTTTAATTAAGATGAAGTGCTCTTGCGAAAATTTTTGCACTCATTCGTCAGGGGCAAATTGGTTTTGACAAAATCGTTGCCTTACAGTAAAACTAAAAAAGGAAATAAATGAAAAGGATAATGTAACGTTTCGTTGTCTGTATAGGAAACCTTCTTCAGACAAACTTGTAAAATCTCAGAATTGGGTATTTTTTCATTTGCAGTCTAATTGACATTGAAAGTTGTAAACACATAGAAATGTTGATTCATTTAATTTTGAAAATTCCTGATGTCATATCTTTCTTCAATGAATCACTCTAAATACGATTTATTTCAACAGATTAATTGGCCAAATTATCTACTTCATCTAACAAAATACATGTGAATTCCTTAATTTTCGTTTTATAATTATCAGGTTCTGCCATTAGGACCTTTATGTTGTTCCGGTTCATCATATCATCTCCGCTATTTGAACATACATGATCAGCGACTTGTGATCTGTTATGTATCTATTTTTGATGTTGTTCTTATAATACCGTTTTCTTATCTCTAAAGGTCTTGATGTCTCTCCTGTATAAGATTTTCCACATATTTAAGGACTATCGTGGAAAAAACTTATTAATTTTTGTGCCTTATTCCTTGGTTTCGTTCTGGTTAGAATGGATCTCATATCATTTTGTGTTTTGAAAACAGTTCGTATGTTGAACTTGGAACCAATTCTTTCTATTTTTTCTGAAAGGTCAGGAATATAAGGAATGACGTTCAACAAATTTGGTTGTTCTGGACGGTTTTCTGTTTGTACTTGATCATCATTACAGTTTTGATTAGATATTTTTCGTTCTCAATTTGAAATTGTTCTTTCTATAAAATTTTATGGGTATTGATTATCTAGTAGGAACTCTTCAATGAAAGCAATTTCATTATTTCTAATTTCATGTGTAGATGGAATAAAAAAGGCCCTATCATAAAGTGTTTTTATAAAACCTGATATAGATACCGAAACGTTACATTATTCTTTTTCATTTTTTTTCCTTCTTTAGTTTTACTAATAATAAGTGCAAAAATTTTCGCAGGATCATTTAATCTCAAATCAAAAATTTTTTAATTTTTTCTGTTTCAGACACTGGGAGTGGAAACCTATAAAGTTTTTCAGAATCTTTCTTAACCTAGTTTTAACGTTACCGAAATGCTAAAAAGGAGCACTTCATACAATAAATTTGATCTTCTTCAACTGAATTGATGGTATTAGTTGCCTGATTCACTCGAGCCTATTTCCGCGTCAATAAAGTCGAGAAATCTGGATACAACAATCAGTTCAGCGATTCAGGAAACAGGATGTAGGTATCTGAAAGACTAAGGCTCTGTTAAAGCTTAGATACAATCCCAGCTATGAGGGAAGAAGGGTGGGATAATGTAGTTAAGCCACGTTTTCTGAGGAACAAGATGGAATATTGGGTAATTCCCGGAGAAAACTGTTAAGATTTCTAAGAACAAGAGAGTATTGCATTACTAATTAATTATCCCGTTTCAGCAGCTGGAGCAGATACACGTTTTGTAATTGGTTTAAGTTTCAGTAATTCGATTCCAAGAGCTCTCCAACGAAATATTCTACACATAAATATTGTAGTAGAGTTCTGAGGAAATGCTTCTAGCTTCTCCAATTTCTATATCTTACATATTTCGAATACTTCCTCAACAGGCTGATGTACATAATTGATATTCTGCAAATAAAGTCAATTAGACAGGAATGCAATTTTCGTTCACTGAACGAAATAGTGAAGAGAACTCCAATGATTACTGTTGAAGGCACTAATCAGAACCCGAATAAGGTTGGTTGAACTAACGAACATGAGTGGTATGAAAAACTCGGATCTAGAACTTAATAAGAATGATGAATATTCGATTCGACTGAATATATTGTCTAAACAAAGTCAGATATCTGCAATTCGTTTCCTGTGTAATCTACATTGAAGCTCAGCAGAATAAATTGATCTTATCACTGTTATAGATATTCTGATCATTCTGATCAGGTTTGAAAATTCACATCGAAAAGATACGATACACAAACAATTAAACAGAGAATTTTTCCATCCAGTATAGTTGAAAGATGCGCATGCTGTAATTGTATGGATCCCGTTGTCTGATTGCAATAATTTAGCCTCTCTCTTATTGTTAGGAGGGGCTAAATTATTTCAGTGTGGTAGGCAACCACAATTCAATCCGCGTACTACAGGTTCCCTACCATAATACCACTTCAAATGTTGAGAAAGAGACAACACGACATTATTGCAATCAGACAACGTGTTTCAGTCAGTTACCGCATATGAATATAACATTACATTTTCTCATGCTATCCCATTACGCCACCTATTCAAAATTTTGTTCGAACAAATTCCATATAAATTGCAAATACAAAAGTCTAAAGGTAACAAGAAGGATTCCCCATTCCTGCTGAACAAGCCATTCCACACATACCTAACCTCTTTATTGTATTCATTTATAAATTCCATCATTCTCCAGGCACGATCCAGATTCGAATAATATACAAAACAAATATTTCTCCCTAGAAAATGCTATATTCGCTTCACCACATGCATACGCAGCTTTGCCTCCATCCCTCCTCAAGTCTTCTTTTTGTATCTCCGAAGTGGAGATAGCAAAATAACATGTTCATTGCTAGGGAATTTATGCACGTGTTGCCCATTACGAATATGCAGCACATTCTGCATGGAAATAACCAAGCTAGGCAGAAAATGTTGCCTATGAGACTGGTGAATGGCTGACCAAGACATTCTCAAAATCGAATTCAACTATTTCTACTGAGAAGAACCTACCTAAAGCTGCCTAGTATAAATTATAAATTATGTTGAGACATATTTTTATGTGTGAACTGCAGTAGTTGAAAATAAATGTCACTTTCAGTTCCTAAAACGGTCCAAATATTAGATATGTTCTTCACATGAATTCAGAAAAAAGTTGATCTTGCGTGATATACCAAGGACAAAACTACTATTGATATCAGGATATAACAAGATCTACTTTCATACTTATAAGAATATAACATCACATTTTCTCATACTATCTCATTACGCAAACTATTCAAAATTTTGTTCTCACAAATTCCATATAAATTGCAAACACAAAAGTCCAAAGGTAACAAGAAGGATTCCTCATTCCTGCTGAACAAGCCATTTCTCACATAACCTCTTTATTGAATTCATTTATAAATTCCAGCATTTTCCAGGCACGATCCAGATTCGAATAATATACAAAACAAATATTTCTCAGCTAGAAAATGCTATATTCGCTTCGCCACATGCATACCTACGCAGCTTTGCCTCCATCCCTCCTCAAGTCTTCTTTTTGTATTTCCGAAGTGGAGCTAGCAAAATAACATGTTCATTGCTAGGGAATTTATGCACGTGTTGCCCATTACGAATATGCAGCACATTCTGCATGGAAATAACCAAGCTAGGCAGAAAATGTTGCCTATGAGACCGGCGAATGGCTGACCAAGACATTCTCAAAATTGAATTAAATTATTGTTACTCACAAGAACCTACCTAAAGCTGCCTAGTATGAATTCGAAAAAATCTAGCGAGATATTTTTTATGGGTGAACCGCAAAAGTTGAAAATAAATGCCACCTTTATTTCCTAAAACGGTCCAAATAAATTCATAAAAAAGTTGATCTTGCGTGTTATACCTAAGGACAAAACTACTGTTCGATATCAGAATATAACAAAAGTTCTTCTTCAATACTTACATATAAGAATATAACATCACATTTTCTCATGCTATCTCATAACGCACCCTATTCAAAATTATGTTCGCATAAATTCCATATAAATTGCGAACACAAAAGTCCTAAGGTAACAAGAAGCATTCCTCATTCCTGCTGAACAAGCCATTTCTCACATAACCTCTTTATTGTATTCATTTATAAATTCCAGCTTTCTCCAGGCACGATCCAGATTCGAATAATATACAAAACAAAATATTTCTCCCTAGAAAATGCTATATTCGCTTCACCACATGCATACGCAGCTTTGCCTCCATCCCTCCTCAAGTCTTCTTTTTGTATCTCCGAAGTGGAGATAGCAAAATAACATGTTCATTGCTAGGGAATTTATGCACGTGTTGCCCATTACGAATATGCAGCACATTCTGCATGGAAATAACCAAGCTAGGCAGAAAATGTTGCCTATGAGACCGGTGAATGGCTGACCAAGGCAACATTTTGCCCATCAACGAACCGTTGTCGTTGTATCTTTTCAGGCGATGTTATTATGCGGTAGAACACTTTCTGCCCGTTTGAGCAGCATGCGAAATGCAAATTCAACCTCTAGTTTCGATGTTTCCTTAACGATCTATTTTATGTTGAGTTGGCTGTTTTGAAATTCCCGATTGAAGCTGACCAACGAGACATGAATATTTATTGACATCATTTGGGATTTTGATCTCTTGAAACTTTTATGTTATTATTGGTGTATTATTTCTGCATCACGAAACGTCGAATTTGATTTCTGAAGTTTGTTCAAGCATCAAAACAACAGATATAATAACACTTATATCCTATAATAATATTTAAGGTCTATCTCAGAACAAATGTGAAAACTGGCAGTGTTCAAGTTATGAACGATATTTCCCGAGTAAAATCAATTAACACACTCATTTTCACTTAACCTGAAAAGAACAATAATTGATGTCATTCGGAGTAGCACACTTTATCCATATCTTTGGTTTCTCGTTCATTCTGCCCCCTGTATACAGGTTCGGAAATTCACATCAGAAACATACGATATACAATGCACCAGGAAAAAACATTTTTCCGTCCAGTTGATATCATATTAGTTAATTAATAAACAATTGGCTTGTTAAACAGGAATGAGGAATCCTTCTCGTTACCTTTGGACTTTTGTGTTTGCAATTTATATGGAATTTGTGCGAACATAATTTTGAATAGGATGCGTAATGAGATAGCATGAGAAATGTGATGTTATGTTTTTATAAGTATGGAAGAATATTTTTTTATATCCTGATATCAATAGTAGTTTTGTCCTTCGGTATATCACGCAAGAATCAAGATCAACTTTTCCATGAATACATGTGAAGAACATAATATTTGGACCGTTTTAGCAAATAAGAGAGACATTAATTTTCAAGAACTGCAGTTCACACATATGAATTATGTCACAAGATAATTTATAATTCATACTAGGCAAATTTAGGTAGGTTCTAGTGAGTAACAATAGTTGAATTCGATTTTGAGAATGTCTTGGTCAGCCATTCACCGCCTCATAGTCAACATTTTCTGCCTAGCTTGGTTACTTCCATGCAATATTTGCTGCATATTCGTAATGGGCAATACGTGCATAAATTTCCTGACAATGAATGTTATTTTGCTCTCTCCACTTCGGAAATACAAAAAGAAGACTTGAGGAGGGATGGAGGCAGAGCTGCTTTTACATGTGGTGAAGCGAATATAGCATTTTCTAGGGAGAAATATTTGTTTTGTATATTATTCGAATCTGGATCATGCTGGAATTCATAAATGAATACAATAAAGACGTTATGTGAGGAATGGCTTGTTCAGCAGGAATGAGAGATCCTTCTTGTTACCTTTGTGCGAAGTGAATTCCGACTAGGTGAGTAACAAGATAACATAAGCGAATGTTATTAACTTTGTTATGAGTAAGATAGAATGATTTTACCTAGATCCTGGTTTTGTTATTGAATATATCACGCGAGATGAACTTCCATGTAAGAAACATAAAATTTAGGACGTTTGTTGAAATAAATGTGAAGTTCACTTCTAAGTTCCTACTACGGTTCGCACTGAACAAAAATTATTGTGAAATAAATTGTAATTCAAGCTAGTCAACTCATAGTAGGTTCTTGAGAGTATGAATAGTTGAATTCGAGTTGAGGTTGGAAATGACAAATCTAACTTTGTGTTTGAGATTTATTTCTTTTTTACATTGTAAGTGAAAGGAGTAGCCTTATCAGTGGACGTTTAACTCGAAGTGGTGAATACTTTCAATTTGCAAGAAATATTTAAAACACTTTTCACAGAACGCTGATATCCATAGAATGATTCAACAATTTAAGTACATTGTTGTATGAGTACGATTCTATTTTATAAATGTCCCACATCACCCTTATTGAATGTCAAGAAACGCAGACGAATATTGTGGCCATCTACAGGGTGTTTCAAATTGAATGTCAATATTTATGGAGGTAATTTTTGGGTTCATTAAAAAAAATCATATGAACATATGTCCTGAACGTCATACGTTTAGGGTGTTACAGGGTGGTAAAGTTTTCAAAAATAGATAATTTTTATTAATATCTACAATACCAATTCAGATATTTCAATGAATTATGTCGTACATGTACCTACTATAAATCAAGAAGCATTTCTTGATGTATCACTTTTTTTTAATTCACCAGTGGCGTTTGAACGTAATTTGACCTTTTTATTTTGACAGAGATTGAAGGTTCCCCACAGATTTTTCTGAAATGAAAATTATTCTTGAAATTTCCAATCATTCCTAATTCAAGTTGTTCTCCTGACTTTTTTCACTCCTATGCACGGTTTTCGCTTGAAAAAATAAAAACCTCTGTATGATTATAACAATATCGTTAATACATACATATGACATTATCACCATGCAGAATACAGATTTTTTTTATTTTAAGAAAAGTCAGTGGCGTGCAACTGACTGTGTAAATAATATTCGGGGCTATGTTGATTGGGTCGGCACTGGTTAACTTTAACCACCATGTAACTCAAAAGGAAAAACGTTTAGCACATAGTGTCCGTTCACGAAAGTTTGAGCAATCGGTTGGCCATGGAAATTTGGCATATTCCACAGTGTATATTAAAATTTCATGTTATGTTCTTTATTTTCTTGTCAGATTGATACGCATTGTTGTCAATATTGCATAGAGTTCTCTGATAACTCGCAAGCTCGTCGGACGAGGCCGGCTATATTCGGCAACGTTGACTTTATATTACGTTGTAACAGTTTATACTGCCAACTTCAGATAAATAAACAAACGCTTGCTATGTGCTCAAACTTCCGTGAACGGACTATATGTTTACATGAAGATTGTTCTTGGAATGGGACCAAAGATCACACCATAAATATCAACATTAAATAAGAAAACGCCCTGTTCATTCTATCAATTCTCGAAAAAGCACCTTTTATGCAGAAATCCTACTCAAGACATCTTACAAAAGCTGAACTACCCGAATTCCAAAATAATTACCAAGGAAAACGTTACGGTGGTCAACATCTCGAAACAGAATAAAAACTTTCGACATAAAACTTGTTCAGAATCTCGAGGGAAAGAGGTGGGGGATTATTTCGTCCACAATTACGTGGCTTGTGCAGAATTGTTTCGGAAACTAAATCATTCCTGCTTGGTGTATAAAGCACTACGTAGATGGCTTAACAGCGGAGTTTTGCCAGTGATTCCGACACTTCAGCAGAACGTGCAAGAAAGTTATTTTGCGAAACTCATTACGGAGAACTGAATGGGAGTTATTAATTTATGCATATACCTGACCTGGAACTGTGCAAGACAGGTTTTATGATAAAATTTTTTGCTGCAGATGTGTATTGAGGATGGGAAGTTTTTGCTTGTAATGAAATTTGTAAAATTAGCCAATTAATCAATGGGAAATTTATGAAACACTGTTCACGAATTCTTATTCTTCTGGAGGGTTGTCCAATAAGAGGAGTTATTTTGAACAGCCCGCTATTTCGTAGATGTCACGTTTGAAGCTGTCACTTTTTGACATTTGACAAAAAGAAACTACGCCATTGATAAAAATGGAACGATACACGCTTCCAGAAGGCATTGAAATTATCAAAATTCACTATAAAAATGGTAAAAATTTGGCAGAGACGGATAGTAAAACTCGAACATTTTTGAGTCGTCGTGAAGCACCTTGTCGGAGCGCAATGAAGAAATTGGTGGAAAAATTCGAGCTATTGGGACAAGTTAGTGATGTGAAGAACAAAACCTGTGCACGTCGCTCGAGAACAGCCGAGAATATTGCTGCTGTAGTCTAAAGTGTTGAAAAAAACCCAGGTTTGTCCATTCCTTGTCGTTCTTTGAAATTAGGCATTCCACAAACGTCATTACACCGTATCTTGCATAAAGATTTAGGTATTAAAGCTCATTAAGTTCTGTCAACACAAGAACTCAAGCCGTCCAATCATCAAAAACATTGTGTATTTGCCGATTGGGCGTTGAAATGCATAAAAATGATCCGGAATTCCATCGAAAAATCATCTTGAGTGATAAGGCCCATTTCCACCTCGGTGTCTTCGTCAACAAGCAAAATTGTCGCATTTGTGGCTCGGAAAACCCAAGAGTTATTGTTGAAAAGCCACTCCATTCTTAACGTGTGACTGTTTGGTGCGGTTTATGGTCCGGCGTAGTCATTGGACCTTACTTTTTCAAAAATGAGGCCGGAGAAACAGTTTCGGTGAATGGATTGCGCATCGAGAGATGATTAATAATTTTTTATGGCCGAAATTGGATAGTATGGATCTGGACAAAGTTTACTTCCAACAAGACGGCGCTACGTGCCACACAAGCAACGAAATCATTGATCTGTTGAGGCAAAAGTTTCCGGACCGTGTTATCTCTCAAAGAGGTGATCACAATTAGTCACCGAGATCTTGTGATTCAACACCTTTTGTGGTCATGGTATAAACAGAACCATAGAATATTCAATTGGAATATTGAAAAGAAGAATCTTCATCTTTCCATAATAAGATGGAAGGATTGGAGGGAAATTCATTTCGTGAAAGAAGATTGATATACTAACGGCCGTTTGCACCAGTGACACTTAAGTGAAACTTATCTTTAAGTCTATCTTAACTTGCTTATTCCGTTTGCACTGCTTCAACTCAGAACTAAAGTGTCACCTAAATAGACAGAAAGGATAAGCCGAAGAAATCTATGGCTTAAGTATAACTTATCTTTGCGCCTCCGTCAGACGTCATGTCATGTGTGTGATTGAAATTTCAATTGAAGTTAAATTCCGGTCTCAGTTCAAATTGAAAGAAGTTTTGGTGGTAGTGCGGTATTTTTTATATGAGATATTGAGATGGAAAAGACTAGACTATGTTGCTACGGATGGTGAGGACTTTGATGAGTTGATGTTAGTGATTCGTGGAATTCCTAGAACGATTTATGAAAGGCCAAACTATTTCGAATCCTTTGATCAGTTCACATTTCCAAGAAGATTCCGTATTTCTGAGGAGATTACATAAAAATGCCAAAAAAGAGTGAATTTAATGAATTTCAGCTGAAATTTTTTGTAATTTGAGGATTTCCTCATGTGGTCGGTGCTGTTGATGGAACACATATTATAAAAATTCAATCGCCTAGAGGTGAAGATGCCGAAGATTTTAGAAATAGAAAAGGTTATTCTTCCATCAATGTCCAGATAGTCTGTAGCGCTGACCTCAAAATTTTGGATTTGGTAGCTAGATGGCCCGGTTCTACCCATGATTGCACAATATTCAACAATTCCCGATTGATGGCAAAATTTGAGGGAAATTGCTTCCGAAGCAGTTTCCTACTTGGCTATTTTGCATAATATATGCAGAAGTCAGAATGCTGCGGATCTTCCTGAACCTGAAGATCTCCAATCTTTTGCCAGATCCCTTGCGGAATCACGAATTACAAGCATGTCAGTGAATGACAATCGAAACATAGGAGCACAAATGCGAAATTCAATAATTATACAAACCTATTTTTCATATATTTCAAGCAGTGATATTTATTCACGGCGTACTTGAGGTATTAAATGTATAATTTAATAAATTGTTTCTACAATTCTTGTCTCATTTTATCAAAATAATTGACATACTATTTATTGTCGTAATATTTTTTCAAAGATTCTTTGGTCCTATGATGTTCATCAAGGGATTGCGAATTGAATGAATTCGCAATTTTATTCCACGCTTCCGTCTTCTCACGCCAAGTAACCGCGTTTGTTTTTTGCTTTCGATGATGTTCTTGAAACTATTCAGCAAAATGTTTTCTCATTTGAAGAGACATTTGGTGCTCTTGTTGGTTTTTCAGCACTATCCATTTCGAACTTAACCTTCACCTATATCTCTGGAAATACCAAAACACTTCACAGGGAAAAATTACGAATTATCTGCCAGTTGTTTGACGTTAGTCCACAAAACATAAAATTTGTGCATCACTCATAGAAACGGACATAAAATCTTCACAAGTAGGTCGAGTGAATCAAGAACTTACAGCGTTGCCAAATGGCAGTGATCCTTAGCTGAGTTTCTATTAAGCAGTACCGGAGCAACTGAAAATATTTTTAAGTGGACCTTAAATCTAAGTGGAACTTAGCTAAGAGGAACTTTTGTGGGTAAGCGGTGCAAACGGGGGTAAATGTTCGTGCAAGATTTCAAAAAGATCACATTATCCAAAACATTGGAATATAAAAAAGAAAAAATCTATATTTCCATAACAAGATTCTAGTGAATTCCATTTTGTGTATGAATATTAATATTCTGGATGTTCATGCAAAATTTAATGAGATTCGCATCATCAGGACCATAGATTCAATCGTTTTAATTGTCAAGTTTCAAAAAACATATATCAGTTTTTGAATAATTTTCAAATATTATTCCGATCGTGCTGAGATTTTGTATTCAAATGTTTTGTATAAATAACAAGTCCTCTACAATATTATGAGGTTATAGCCTCATTGGTCCATCATAGAACGAGCGCTCAAAAGCACCTGCTCAAGGAGTTCTCAAATTTTTATGTGAATACCAATTATAACTGAGTTCTTATAGGTTATTTCACAAATTCATTTCGAACTTAACCTTCACCTATATCTCTGGAAATACCAAAACACTTCACAGGGAAAAATTACGAAGTATCTACCAGTTGTTTGACGTTAGTCCACAAAACATAAAATTTGTGCATCCCCATAGAAACGGACTTAAATCTTCACAAGTAGGTCGAGTGTATCAAGAACTTACAGCGTTGCCAAATGGCAGTGATCCTTAGCTAAGTTTCTGTTAAGCAGTACCGGAGCAACTGAAAATATTTTGAGTGCACCTTAAATCTAAGTGGAACTTAGCTAAGAGGAACTTTTGTGGGTTAGCGGTGCAAACGGGGGTTAGAGATGCTTTTTTAATGTTCTACTGTTCTCCGTTCACACTCTGTATAATCATGTTTTTTACTGTCGTATCGAAATTTCAAGCGATTCAAATTCGTGATACATATTTGAAACAGCTTCAAGCTGAAATTGAAATTCTCTCGAATTATTCACTACCAAATTTCCAATCTTCTTAGTAGGTGCCTACTGCCGTATAATGGCCGAAATAATTTTTCTGATTATTCGATTTTCACGAGCCCAGAAAATAAACATTGAATTTCAAAAGGAAGATTTAATTTATTTTTTTATCGCTGTTCGGTAAACTCATTACTGCGAGTAATTAACAATAACAAAAGAGAGAATACTTTTCATCAGCATTTACAATTATTGAACATCGTCGGTTTGCTATTCCTGCGCAAATTTTCCTGGAGTAATTGATTACTCCTGTTTTAATTAACGAAAAAATATTTGAAACGGTCGGTAGTTACATTCTGGGCTACATAGGAGTTTGATACTGATTGGAGAGGCAGAATAAGTTGATGAAAAGATGAACTATTTTAATGATATTATTCGCTTTAGAAGCAAACAAGCGATAAAGAAAGTTAATAGAAGATAAACATTCAACACCCTTTTTTTTTTCAAAAAATCAAGTCGACTTTTCTGCCTCACCTATAGGTTTGTTTCATAAAAAAAATAGAAAAAGTCCATATAATCATAATGACTAAAGTGAATTAATGTTGGCAATATAGCGGACTAGCAGAAGAAAAACTGTTTGATTGAATGATTGTTTGCTTTATTGATATAAAAGGTTTTTCCAATAAGAAGTGTTATTTTGATATTCTTGATAGAAAAATGCCATTTTTCAATACAAATGGTCGGATGTTTTTTTCAATATGAAGAAGAAGCTATGCCGTTAATAGTGGAAAATAATACCATGCAAATGACCACCACGACCACGCTTAAAGGACCATATCCTTTTAATGAAATTTCCCATAACCAAATAGCAAAGTGGCCGCCCTATGTCCTCGATAGCCTCACGAATTCCATCTTTGAGGTCTTGAATCGACGCTGGGCTATTGACGTAGACCCACTTTTTCACGTTGCCTCAAAGGAAGAAGTCGCAAGGTGTTAAATCAAAAGATTGTTGGCCAATTGTGATCACCTCTTCGAGAGACAACACGGTCCGTACACTTTTCCCGCAAAAGATCAATGGTTTCGTTGCTTCTGTTAGTAGGAGAGCTGGCACGAATTTTAGGGTAGGTATTTGAGGCAAGCTGAAAACTTGTCAGATACCTCTCCCATTATATCCCAACTCGGGATTGCAGATCTGGCTGGTGAGTAGCGGGGCTAAATCAACCCCTACATTTTTAATGGCCTGGCAGGTAGAAAGCCCTACCGAAATGATCTGTCTTTTTGGGAATCTTATTTTTTAGTTATAAGTAACACTCCATTAAAATTTCAAGCTGCCTCAAAAACTTTTTTATAATTTTTTGCAAAATATTTTTGCACGCGTCTGGCAATGTTAAGACCCCGATTAAATTATTTGGCTTATTTTTTTTAGTATTTATAAAGCATTACACTCCAATATATATAAATTGCGTATTGCCTCAAATATATTTTGGGAAGAAAAAAAAATATTTTTAAAAATGTAGGGGTTGATTTAGCCCCGCTACTCACCAGCCAGGTCTGCAATCCCGAGTTGGGATATAATAGGAGAGGTATCTTACAAGTTTTCAGCTTGCCTCAAATACCTACCCTAAAATTCATGCCAGCTCTCGGACTATGTGTCACGTAACGCTTGAGTTCTTCTGTTAACTGAACTTTATAAATCTGTATCCAAAATACGGTGTACCGACGTTTTTAAAATGCTTTATTCCAAAGAACGACGAAGAATGGACAAACCTGGGTTTTCACTAACACTTTCGGCTACTGCAGCAATATTCTCGGCTATTTTTGAGCGTCGTACAAGGGTTTCATTCTTCCCATCACTAACTTGTTCCAATAGCTCGAATTTTTCTCCCAATTTTTTCAGTGCGGTCCGACAAGGTGCTTCAGGACGACCCAAAAATGTTCGAGTTTTACAAACCGTCTCTGCCAAACTTTCACCATTTTTATAGTAAATTTAAATAATTTCAATGCGTTCTTGGAACGTGTATGAGTACATTTTTATTAATGGCGTAGTTTATACTCGTCAAATGTCAAAAAATGACAGTTTCAAACGTGACATTTACCGAAATACCAGGCCATTCAAAATAACACCTATTATTGGAAAACCCTTCATTGTTGTTGTTCGGCACCATGACTTCCCTACTGCACTGGGAGCAAGGAGGTCTTCAGTGCGTTACCATACCATATCAATCAGAGCATCCATAGATAGCTATTTCGCCCAATTTGGGGCTCATCAGTATGGAGGGGCTCTGCCTGAAGACATTCTAGGTTCCCTTATTTGAAGAAATGTCGCCTTTCTCTGAGTATAAACAGAAACAAAACGCCACCTCCAGGGATCCTTCGAACACCTTCCTCCGATGCATGAACATTAAACGAAGTAGCGAGATGTTTATTAATTTTTCATGTAAACTGGTAGTCCCACTATGTGGACTTAACCTTCAGTCGATGAAGTGGATTCGCTTGGTTAATCGCCATAAACCAAACGTGGTGATAAAAGTAGAGAGTAGAGTAGAGAGTTACGAGGTATAATATAAACAATGAAGGCAGAAAATAATATTTATTGATTAAAATCAACCAATATTGAATTCATGCTTCGGAACTACCTACTTTGTGCGTTGTCTGGATTAGTTCCGAAGTATGAGCTTAATATTGGTTGATTTTAATCAATTAATATTTCATTGTTTATATTATACCTGCGTTACTCTCAAACGCGTGAATTTTTATTCTTACTCTAATTTAACTTCAACAATCATTTTCCAAGTTCAGCATACTTGTAACATATTCTGGTATAATTCAAATGTGTTTTAATCAACGAAGAAAAAAGAGCTCTCTCTTGAGAGACCATCCATGTGGGAAACGCGAAATTCGTCGGAAAACATCAGTTGTAGGAAACCTTCGGGCGAAATCTCGACACAACTGCGTAATTAGTTGTAGCACAAACTGGGTTCGTTAACGAGTTTTATGAAGTGTTGCCTGATATATATTTGAATTGGGTGCAACTTCGCATGGAACAAAGTTGACGATAAACTCATTCAAACTCGAATCCGTTTTGAAATTAATTTTAATTCGTAATTTAACGGTGACATTGCGCGTCCTGGAGTGATAGATAAGGATTGAAACGGTGTTGATCTTTTCAAGTGAAACAGTTGCGTACCTGAGCTAGATGATTGTATTCAGATCCTTTTGACAGGCCAATTTAGCCGGGTAATTCATGAGGGTACGGGGTGTAAGCGGAAAAGTTTTTGGTCGGATTTTCTGAAATGAGGCAAGGCCGAAACTATATTGTTCAATAGTATATTATGCATTTCTTGAAGATTTCAACATTTGGCGGCCGCGACAAGACCCTTCTGTGATAAGCGTGGAAAAGGTCAAGTTGACACATAAAAAAATTTTTTGGAACTGGTCATTGTATATTTTGTAATAAAAAAATGCTTCAATTGATATAATAGAAGTAGATTTGGCCCTCGACTCGATGGATAAGTTGTGCCCATATTTGTTAGTTGGAGTACTTTAGAATGCTGAAAAATTACCAATTTAAAGAATATTATATCGAAGCTAAATCTATCAAGGGTCTTACAGCAGTGGAATACATCTCTTTAATCACTTGTGATTAATGGATATTACACACAGACGTAAATTGACTTGATTGTATAGTAGTCGTGGATAAATAATATTTATTGGACAGTGACATCTTTGTGATTCTTTTACAAACAAAAACAAGGTTCTATCTGACAATAGGCATCTGGAAACGAAATAAAGGTGTATTCACGCACAGTCAAACAGTCATTAATGCTCTTATGTGATACACCATAATTTTAAACAAATCATGGGAATGCCCTGGCAAGCTAGAACAATTAACCACAATTAATTGCCACCAAATCAGTAAAATTATTCAGTTCATAAACGAAAATGTAAGCACAACCCATGGAATAACTAAACAGTAACAGTGCCAAACCGACAGAATTGTCTATAGCAGCCTCTAGCTGTTAGTAAGAGTACGATAGTAAGAAAAGCGTTAACCAACTATCCCAGTACAGATAAAGATACGGCACAAATTCACAACGCCGAATGTTGTTCGCGTTCATAAACAGATTCAAAACACAAAATGATTTGAGATCCATACTAACCAGAATGAGACACAAAAATAAAAAAAATGGTGTTTACAATATTCCCTGTATATGTGGAAAATCTTATACATGACCTTTAAGCCGGGTTTAGACGAAGCGCACCTACTCGCGCACCAGCCTCGCTTCCGCTCCCTCGCATAGTGTAAACATGCTCCTCGCCATGAGGCCCCTCGTCCTCGGGTTGAGCCATTGCCGGTCGGTTTTCAGTCGCGCATCAAAGAAGCCTCGCTGTGTCGTTTGAACAAGCTTCTGGAGCTAGTCGAGTCTCGGACTTAATACTAGGCTGATTACTACCTCGCCTTCATCCTGGCTCACCCTTCTAGGCGAATTCAGCGCGTAGAGCCGGGTTTAGACGAACGCACCTACTCGCGCACCAGCCTCGCTTCCGCTCCCTCGCATAGTGTAAACATGCTACTCGTCGTGAGGCCCCTCGTCCTCGGGTTGAGCCATTGCCGGTCGGTTTTCAGTCGCGCATCAAAGAAGCCTCGCTGTGTCGTTTGAACAAGCTTCTGGAGCTAGTCGAGTCTCGGACTTTATACTAGGCTGATTACTACCTCGCCTTCATCCTGGCTCACCCTTCTAGGCGAATCCAGCGCGTAGAGCCGGGTTTAGACGAAGCGCACCTACTCGCGCACCAGCCTCGCTTCCGCTCCCTCGCATAGTGTAAACATGCTACTCGTGTCGCTCTGTCGTTTTGAACAAGCTTCTGGAGCTGGGCGAGTCTCGGACTCTATACGAGGCTGATTACTGCCTCGCCTTCTCATCCTGGCTCGCCCTTCCAGGCGAATCCAGCACGTCGTGTAAACACTGGCGCGAGGATGAGTTTCGGTGCGCGAGTAGGTGGCGAGGTTTGACTCGCGAGTGGGTGCGCTTCGTCTAAACCCGGCTTAGTGGAAACACTGGCGCGAGGATGAGTTTTGGTGCGCGAGTAGGTGACGAGGTTTGACTCGCGAGTGGGTGCGCTTCGTCTAAACCCGGCTTTAGAGATAAGAAAACGGGAACACAAGAACAACATCAAAAATAGAGACATTACAAGATCACAAATCGCTGATCATGTATGTTCAAATAGCGGAGATCATATGATGAACTGGAACAACACAAAGATCCTAATGAGGGAACCTGATAATTATAAAAGGAAAATTAAAGAATCCACATGTATTTTGTTAGATGAAGTAGATAATTTGGCAAATTGTTCTGTTTGAATAGATCTCCATGTGTTAACAACTTTCAATGTCAATTAGACTGCAAATGAAAAAACACACAATTCCGAAGATTGTCTGAAGAAGGTGTCTGATATAGACACAAAAACGTAAAATTATCTTGTTTATGTATTTTCTTTTTTAGTTTAACTGTTAGGGAACAATTTTTTCAAAAACAATTTTCTCCTGATGAATACGTGCAAAGATTTGCGCAGGAGCACTCCATTTTAATTGAAAATTTTCGAATTATTTTGTGTTTCAGACACAGGGAGTGAAAACCTATAAAATTTTTTAGATATGCAGAATCCTCCCAGATTATAATTCAATCGATTGATTCTATTTGGCTACGTCAACAAATGCATGAAGGCATCTCTAGATTCATTTTTTACTCTGTGATTATGACATTATGCCCTTTCTCCTCTTTTTCAGCAATAAGCACGAATATAATGGAGATATTAACATCAAATCAAATCTTCCTGCCTTCGTGTCGTACAGTGTAACAGTGTAGGACGAAAAAACTGTAAATGTGAACTAAATGGGTCATTCTTCGGGGTTGCTTTGTGATAGCCAGGCCACTATTCCTTCTCGCAAGCCAATTAGGAATCGCGTGACGTACCAATATTGCCATGACGTGTGTGGCACTTTTCGTGAGCGTGATAACTAGATAACAATCGAATACTGATGGGGTAACTACAATGCTCAAACAGCTTGAATGAATTCGTTTTGCATTTTGTGCTTTTTTACTGAACGGCATATCATGAGGTGGGGTAGTATAATTGGGTGAATTTGGATTGAAATGAATCCAGGGTTGTTATCTGGGTCATTTTAATAACTACTTTGTTATTCAGGCGTTTGAAGTCGTGACCTAGAGGTTTTTAACTATTATTAAGTGTTCTAGAAAAAGCTCCAATTGAACTGAAAAGATTTGAAGTTGAAGAAAAAGTCAATTGAAACACTTCTGTTGCTGAAACCGTGTATACTAAATCGTCTGGTTACATGTTACGGCGTAGAATTTTTGTTAACTTGATGAGACAAATCCCAGTTCTTCAGAAGACCCTCTAAAAAAGACTGATCAAACTCTATTGCTATTAAAAAACGAATTAAGGTTCCTTACTGGGCATCTTTTACATGATTCTATCCTAAGACACATTTATAGATATTATGCCAATGCTATGTGGTGGCACGAACTAGACAAACTCTACTGAAACTTTAATCTCAGCGACAGTTCATAAAAAACGAAATGTCCCTTGAAAACCAATCTGGAAAAAACAACATTTAAGGGTTTTCCGATAAGAGGTGTTATTTTGATATTCAATGAAAAATGCCAACTTCAATATAAATGATAGGATAGTTATTTCATTATAAAGAATAAGCTATGCCTTTAATAGTGGAAAATAACATCAGGCAAAAGACCACCACGACCAGGCTTATAGGACCATATCCTTTTAATAAAATTTTCCATAACCAAATCGCAAAGTGGCTGCCCTATGTCCTCGATAGCCTCACGCATTCCATCTTTGAGGTCTTGAATCAACGCTAGGCTATTGGCATAGACCTTCTCTTTCACGTGGCCCAAAAGGAAGAAGTCGCAAGTTATTGAATCACAAGATCTTGGTGGCCAATTGTGATCACCTCTTCGAGAGATAACCGGTCCGGAAACTTTGCCCGCAAATGATCAATGGTTTCGTTGTTGATGATCGCCAGCCTTGAATTCTTGTGTTAACTGTACTTTATAAGCCTTAAGACCCAGATCTTTATGCAAAATAGTGTGTAATGACGTTTGTGGAATGCCTAATTCCAAAGAACGACGAGGAATCGACAAACCTGGGTTTTCTTCAATACTTTCGGCTACAGCAGCAATATTCTCGGCTGTTCTTGCGTGACGTGATCGGGTTTTATCTTTCACATTACTAACTTGTTGCTTCACGACGACCCAAAAATGTTCGAGTTTAACGAACTGTCTCTGCCAAATTTTAACCATAGTGAATCTTAATAATTTCAGTGCGTTCTTGAAGCGTGTATCATTCCATTTATATCAATGGCGTAGTTTCTACTTGTCAAATGTAAAAAATGACAGCTTCAAACATGACATCTACCGAAATAGCAGGCTATTCAAAATAACACCTCTTATTGAAAAACCTTTTAGTACCGTAACATAACAAAAAACATCATTACGATAGATAGGTGAACAAAAGAATTACTTTCGTTTTTACTGAAATCTGTTTGAGTACTTTTGATAATAATGTAAAATATCAACTCATTATATCATCTACAATGGGTATTTGAATAATACTTCGACGTCCTTATACTAAAACAAAAATAGCAATGTGAGAAATTTATGGTAAAGTATACCAAAAATAGAGCGGTGTGTAATTAAAAACTGTTAAACATAAACAGAGAAAACTGTGAATGGGGAACTCAACATTTCCACGTGTTGAAAAAGAGCCAAATCTCAGCAGAAAAACTCTGCCTCCCCGAATAAGTGTAGTGATTGGATGATTGGATTTTTTCAAAGGGCTTCCATTTCGTTGAAACGAATGTTCTGTTTTTTCCTTCAACTGATTTGGCAGATTATCGCGAGGGTGCATCTGGAAAAAACAAATGAAGGTGACAAATCAGAATAATATAAATTTCAATTCTACTCCACATATAGTACAATTGAATATTTTTTTCTTTAAATTACTCCGATATTCAAACAGAGTTGTTCTACGACCAGAAGGATTTATCAAACCAAGTCTAGCTCACCTAGTGATGATTGTTTCAGAACTATCTACTAACCGATAACATCTATATTTCAATTATATTTTATCCTGAACATCATCTGATTTGGCTGATTATTGAGAGGGTGCATCTGGAAAAAAAACCAAATGAAGGTGACAAATCAGAAGAATATAAATTTCAATTCTACCCCACATATAGTACAATTCAATATTTTTTTCTTTAAATTACTCCGATATTCAAACAGAGTTGTTCTACGACCAGAAGGATTTATCAAACCAAGTCTAGCTCACCTAGTGATGATTTTTTTCAGAACTATCTACTAACCGATAACATCTATATTTCAATTATATTTTATCCTAAACATCATCTGATTTGGCTGATTATTGAGAGGGTGCATCTGGAAAAAAAACCAAATGAAGGTGACAAATCAGAAGAATATAAATTTCAATTCTACCCACATATAGTACAATTCAATATTTTTTTCTTTAAATTACTCCGATATTCAAACAGAGTTGTTCTACGACCAGAAGGATTTATCAAACCAAGTCTAGCTCACCTAGTGATGATTTTTTCAGAACTATCTACTAACCGATAACATCTATATTTCAATTATATTTTATCCTAAACATCATCTGATTTTAAGATAAAGAAAAAATGACAAACAAAAAATTCTTTGCCTTTAAGGAGGCTAACCTAACATGAAGAAGGTTCTGTGAGCCTATAAATTGAAGATTGTATTCATTTCGATGATTACTATTTTCAATTTATCTATGTTTCAAAAATCATCTGATTTGGCTGATTATCGCGAGGGTGTACCTGGCAAAAACCAAATGAGGTGACAAATCAGAAGAATATAAATATCACTTCTGCTCCACATATAGTAAAATTGAATATTTTGTTCTTTAAATTACTCCGATATTCAAACAGAGTTGTTCTAAGAACAGAAGGATTTATCAAACCAGGTGTAGCTCCCCAAGAGATGATTTTTCAGAACTATTTACAAACCGATAACATCTATATTTCAACTTTATTTCATTCTAAACATCACCTTTGATTTCGTTATAGTAATGAAACTTGAGACAACTTCAAAATCTATGAATTAATAGAATTGGTTGTATTATATTCTTCCACTTATCAATATTCCATATTTCTGAGAGTTCAAAATCATAAGGGGTCTTATCAGATAAAGCAGACAAAAGAACCTCATTCTAGCGTTGAAAAAATTGAAGAAAAATCTGAGCAGCAGCTCAATATTTTACATGGGACATGGAAATCATTAAAAAAATGAAATGTGTAAGAAATATAAATTGAAAGAATTTAACTCTATAGCTCTGATGATGCGATCCTCTGGAAATTTTCATGAACATTCAGTATATTAGTTATCATTCTCAAATAAATTTCACTCGGATCGGATATTCTTTTATGAAAATATAAAGATACTTCTTTCAATATTCCAATTAAATTTTCTATAGTTCTGTTAACACTATGGCCACAAAATTCTGCATGAACATTCAGTATATCGACCTCCATTCGCAAAATAAATTTCAATCGAATCGAATATATTTTTATGGAAATATAAAGTTTTTTTCAATAATTCAATTGAATTTTCTATGATTCTGATGTTCACACTATGGCCACAAAATTTTGCATGACGCATGATATAAGCCTTTTGTATTTGGCCGTAACATTTCATTTTGATTGTTTTCGTTTTGTCTGAGATATTGAGGAACAAAAATTTTGTATGGCCATTTTTTATGAAACACCCTGTACGATTTGTCTGGTTAACGAACTCAACCGAGGCATTTGGGACCCGAACTCATCCTTAAAATTTAAAGTCTCTAGAACAATCCCTTCGATAGTTATTGTGCTAACGATCGGCCAGACGGCCCCACGACAGATTTGAATTTTTCCACGAACTCGTCATCAAGAAGTCTAACCCTATCGTTTAAGACAATTTTCAGCTCAAAATTCGAAAATTTCAGAAGGATTCGGGCCAAACTATATAGCACACGTTTAAGTAGAACGAGTGCTCAAAAAAATAAATCATTATTGTCCAATTATTCGAAGTTAAATAACTCCTAACATGTATCCTGCACTACAACGCTCATGATATTGAGTATGAGTTCATTAAGGCCTAGACAATACAAAAATGAATATTTTATAAGTGCCATTGTTTCTGGAAAACGACTAGATACTAATAATCAAATAATTCAAGTGGAACGATGTAGCCTGCGCTTGTAACAATCGACAGTCATTACGGAACAACGAGTTTCAAGTGAATTCCTCGTAATTACATTTACTCAAGAGCAGGAACTGTTTTGAATCCATTGAAAGAGTTCTCGGGGTATTCTTGCAGAAGATTGCAATTCACGGAATACAGAGATGAAATATGTTCACGTTCCAACTGCATAGATGTTTTCCCTGAATTCAGCATTCCATTAATTAGGAAAATGTCACAGTTAGAGTGAATATGTTTCTTTGATCTTGTTCAGGTTTTTTTCCCAGAGTAAAAAGTTAACCTAGAGTTGCCTTCACGCATTTGTTATGCCGCCAAGTAGAATCTGTTTGTACGCGCGAACAATATTCCGGCGTTGCGAACTCGTGCCGTATGTTTATTCCGTATTGGGATGATTGGTTTACCGCTCCCCTACTCTGATACTAACGGCTTGCGTCTGTTACATACAATTCTGGCAGTTTGGCAACATCGTCTGTTAGTGTGTAGTTTCTTGATCCTATTTGTTTATATTTTCATTTCGATTTGACGTTGATAAAGTGAATTATTTTACTGATTTGGTGGCAGTTTATTGTTTCTTAAGGGTATTCCAATAATAATAGCTAAGGAAAAATTACCAAAATGTTGTATTATATTCAGGAATTGAAGAAATGCAAATCTAACGAATTGTTTACTCGGCAGTGAAATGCTTTCCATCTCACTCTAATGCTTGGTTGATTACAATGCAATACTAGTCACGCGTAGGGATATCTCTATAGTTTTTTCCAATTCTTTGTGCTTATGGGAATTGTCGAAGTGAATCCACTCATAATGGAAATTTTCAAAATTATTTCAGAGTTAGTTGAAAATGAAGCCAACAAAGGCCCTGATTGAACAACATTAGCCCATTGTGAACAGTTCGTACACAGTCTAGAGAAAGAGTCAGAGGCTCCAAAAATTACTTACGGTTTGGATCTCCTCAAAAATCATAAAAGGAAAAGAGAACCAGGAAATATATCGCGCCAGAAAGTAACGACGCTCTTTTTTTATTTTCGTACAAAACATTATCGAGGAAAATCCTCGCACCAGTAGATCTTTAATTGCAAATGCAATTTATCCAATGCTCTTTTGAAGCTGATAATCCTCACACCGCACACCTCTATTTTATTTTTTCAAATGGAAAAAGTAGTTTAACTACCTCTTCGGCAATGTGGCTAAAAAATTGAATTGGTGATCTGTTTTCTTATTTAAAAATTAGTATCTCCTACTTATTTGGATATTATGGAAATTCACGAATCCTTGTTATTTCCAATGAATGACTCTGCTTGTTTGAATTTGAAATCTCTCACCCCCACCAGATGGAATGAGTAGGTAATGAAATTTTCTTTTATTTGATGATTAATTCATATATCTATATTTGAAAAAAAAAGAGTAAGAGGTGTTGGGCGTAAGGGATGAGAGATTTCAAATTCAAAAAAGCTTAGGAAGACCTGCTTTCGTATTTCTTGATAATTTTTTGTACCAGGAATATTGACAAGTTACGTTACATTTTATTACGTTGTATTTATCCATCCATGCAATTCTTCAGGAATTATATCTGAAAGGAATTCCAATAGGTAATAGTTATTTTGAATAGCCGGCTATTTCAGTAGATGTCAAGTTTGAATCTGTTATTTTTTGACCTTTGACAAGTAGAAACTACGCCATTGATAAAAATGGAACGATATACGCTTCAAGAACGCCTTGAAATTATTAAACTTTCACTATAAAAATGGTGAAAATTTGTCAGAGACGTTTCGTAAAACTCGAACACTTTTGGGTCGTCGTGAAGCACCTTGTCCGACCGTAATAAAGGAATTGGTGTGAAAGTTCGAGCTGTTGGGACAAGTTAGTGATATGAAGATAAAACCCGTGCACGTCGCTCAAGAACAGCCAAGAATATCGCTGCTATTGCCGAAAGTGTTGAAGAAAACCCAGGTTCCTTCTTTGGAATTAAGCATTCAACAAACGTCATTACACCGTATTTCGCATAAAGATTTGGGTATTAAGGCTCATAAATTTCAGTTAACACAAGAACTCAAGCCGGCCGATCATCAACAACGTCGTGTCTTTGCTGATTGGGTCGTTGAAATGCATGAAAATGATCCGGAATTCCACCGAAAAATCATCTTGAGTGATGAGGCCCATTTCCACCTCAGTGGCTTCGTCAACAAGCAAAATTGTCGCATCTGAGACTCGGAAAACCCAAGAGTTATTATTGAAAAACTTCTCTCTCCTCAACGTGTGAATGTTTGGTGCGGTGTATGGTCCGGCGGAGTCATTGGACCTTACTTTTTCGAAAATGAGGCTGGAGCAACAGTTACGGTGAATGGATGGAGCTATCGAGACTCGAGAGATGATTAATAATTTTTATGGCCGGAATTTAATAGTATTGCTTCAACAAGACAAGCAAAGAAACCAGTGATGTTTTGCGGGGAAAGTTTCCGGACCGTTTTATCTCTCGAAGATGTGATCACAATTGGCCACCAAGATCTTGCGATTTAACACCTTGCGACTTCTTCCTTTGGGCCACGTGAAGGAGAAGGTCTACGCCAATAGCCCAGCGTCGATTTAAGACCTCAAAGATGGAATTCGTGAGGCTATCGAGGACAAAAGGCAGCCATTTTGCGATTTGGTTATGGAAAATTTCATTTAAAGGATATCGTCCTGTTATTTTCCACTATTAACGGCATGACTTCTTCTTCATAATGAAATTAACATGCGATCGTTTATATTGAAAAATGGCATTTTTCTTTCAATTTCAAAATTACACCTCTTATTGGAAAACCATTTATCTCTACGAATTGAAAGTGTGACAATCGGTATCTTCAGGCATTTAATATCACCGAGATACGAAATGGAATCTGTGGAGTTAATAATATCGCGGTCACTCACACAGTTATTTAGACCGGCAACTAATGGGCTCAGGCGCAATCTGATCATCATCAAGTGATTTATTACGAAAGCTGCTTCATAGCTAGTACAACACCCTCATCAAGTGAAATTTATCGTGGGGGTGCCCATCGCTCTAAACTTTCGAAGCCCGAAACGTAAGTTGTGAAGTTTCTGGGCACTTTATCGACGAAGCCTGACAGCCCATCGACTACAAATAGCCTTCTAATTCAAGCCTTAATGGCAGTTTGTCTTTCATGTTCTTATTTGGATTATATTATGGTAATGAATACGGAGCTTTTCTATTTGTTGTAATGGTTTTTTGATTAGGAGCTTTTCATTTTTTGATATCATATATTAAAGCGTTTTAAGCTCAGAGTAAGAAGTAAACAGTTTATACTTGTTACTCTGAGGTTTTAAGTGTTTGTTGAGAAAAAGAGACACCTGGTTTGATATGCTCTCCTGGCTTCGAAGTAGCATTTTTTGAATTTCGAATCAATTCCGATGCAATTTTTGATCATTATAATTGCATATATCACAGAAAAATAATTTTTGCTTATTCCTCTTTCTTGCCTTTTTTCCAATGCATTTTCAAGGTAACAAATCAGATGAAGGCAAGGGAGACAATTTTTTTCAATGAAAAGAGCTCTCCGATATCAATATTTCAGTATATTCTCAGCCTCCAATCACTTTACCCATTGGAAATAGATTTTTACTTTGTGCTCTTTCATCTTATGGAGAAATTCATGGTTTCCCGTTTACATTTATGTCTGCCAATACTGTGCAACAAATATGCTTTATTTTTTGTAATGCAAGAAATTCTTTTAAGTATGTAAAGATAATGTACAAAAAACTGGACGATTCTAAACATAGGGAAGCAGGTTTTGCTAGATCTGCATATAATAACAACCCGTGCTCTCATATTGGGTACTTACCAAACTGATTAGTATGGAGGTCGATGATTAGAAGAAAGTAGAAACACTTTTACTGTAAAAACACTCCGTAGCAAAAAGATTGATTATATATTCAAAAAAGATTATTCAAGAAGACTCACTGGGTAGCGCGAATTTTACGCCAGCTGACATAAGAACGAAATGTCCTAGGAAAATAATCAACTTTTCGAGATAACAGTTCAGGTCAAAATGTAGCTAAATCTAGTATAGTAACTCACAAAATACTCATTCGACATTCGACAAACCTAAATACACCCACCGGCAAAATAATTTGTTTGTTTGTTCATTCATATATATTTTATTTCAAGTCCGATTTGAATGATTTTTTTTTCAGTTGTAGGTATGTTCATTTTTGATCGATCACTAGTTTTGAATTTCAAGAAAACTGAGCGTACGTCATGTTATACAGGGTGAAACAAAATCTTTTTTTCACCCTCATTTTAGAACCACCCCTGATTTGTTTAAGTTTTTTCACCGTTTGTTTTCTCATTTCATGATCAAGACACATTTTTTCTTGACAATCTAGTTCTTCATTAGTAACAATAGCCCAATTTTTGTTAAAGATACAGGATTTTCAGTAAAACATTAAATTTCGCTAAGGTTACAACAGTACTTCTACAAATTCAACCTAAAATTCTGAGCTAATGAAAACCAAACTGAAAGCAAAGTTAAAAACATAACGTGTTTTTCGCCCAGGCGCAGATAACAGGAGCATCTCCTCATTAAGGTTTTGAATGAATTAGGGCATCACTGAACTGCTGCAAATTTTTAGGAGTCGGTACGCGAGATCGAATTTTTCTCCCAAGAGCATCCAAACATGCCCAATTGGGTTCAAATCTGAATGATGGGATATCAACCTCTGCTAAATATTCCCTGGCAATCCTAGCCACATGCGGTTGATGCGGTCGGACATTATAAAGGATTAACACCAAATCGTTTCCAATAAACGGTGTATACCGAACTACATCGCGCTGAAACTTCTCTTGTTTCATATTTTCACTCAGTTTTCTGTTCATTTTCATAACGATCGGATTTAAGGTTGAATCTGTGAGAGTAGTTTCATAGCCATAGCGAAATTGTGCAGTTTAATGTTGCTCTGAAAACCCTATAGCTTTAACAAAAAATGGGCTATTGTTATGAATAAAAAATAAAATTGTCAAGAGAAGATGTGTCCTGATGATGAAATTAGAAATCACACAGTGGAACAACTGAAACACACCACTAAAGTTGGGGTAAAAACAGATTTTGTTTCACCCTGTATAAAATGACGAACACTGAGTTCTTCTTCTGTTACCAAACGATTTTTCTTCCTCGCTCGTGAACATCATAGTCCTGTATTAATATATGGATATAGAATAAATCGTTCACCATTCCTGGACAGAACGTAGGTATTTATATTGAAGGATTCCTTTTCTTTGTTATGTTTAGAAGTTCTCCTCTTCTTCCATATGGAAATTTATTACCACTGCGCAAAAAATTGACTCACATTCTGAAAATCTCAATTTCAATGAAAGTTAACTCTACATTTACTTTATAATTTATTTTTATGTTCTCTCTGGAAGGTTTTTATCTAAACAAGATACATTAAATTAAATGGAAGAAAAATTCAGGAATCTTATGTGATAGAAAAAAACAATTTCCAAAATACTGGAATGCTGATAAGTGATTTAATACTTGGTATTTCCACCCCTTGAGTTAATTACAGCTCGACAACGACGGTTCATACTCAAAATGAGTGATCCTAAAATGTTCTGATCTAATCCTTTCCAGATATCTCTGAGTTATATTCCTAAGTCATTAAAGTAGCTGGATGATTTTCTGAATTTCTCAGCCTTCTATTGAGGTTGTCCCAAACTTGCTCAATCGGATTGAGATCTGGACTTTTTGCTGGCCATTCCATTCGAGAGACTTCAACCTCTTCAAGGTACTCCTGAACGATGCGCGCACGATGGGGTCTGGCATTATCGTCCATAAAAATGAAATTTTCACCAATGTATGCTCCATTATCAATGACCACTAGGTCTGTGCGAGCAGTCGAAGATATTCCACCCCATACCATAAACGATCCTCCCCCGAAACTAGTAGTATTCAGGAAATTGCACTGACCATATCTTTCATGTGAACGTTTGTATACAAGGAAAAGTTGATCACAATGGTAGAGGCAGAATCTAGACTCATCTGTAAAGAGAACTCTTTTTTTGGGATGGGGTAAGAGCTGGGCCTCTTGCCGCGACACGGAGCCTTGAATCATATTCTCTGAGGTGATTTCTTATTGTCTGAGTGCTAATTTGCACCCCATGAGTTTGCTCAAGCTGATTTTGAAGGAGGCGAGCGGTTGCAAACCGTTGTCTTAACGAAGAAACTCTCAAGTAACGTTCTTGAATGGCAGTTATTACCCGTGGTCTACCCTGTCCTGGTCTTCGGACATTCACACCCCTCCCTGATCCGCTACAACATTTTGGACATACTTGTATGATAAACTCCAAATCTTTCTGAAATTCTTGTGTATGTCCACCCTTCTTCTCGCAAAACTACCGCTTGGGCTTATTCCTCTTATGTCAAATTGCGTGTTTTGCGTTGCATAGCGATCGACTGTAGAAAATCAAACGAAAGAAAAACTATTGATCACTAGAATTGATCAAGAACAACTGATTTCAAAATAGAGCCAATACATTCAAAATCTGATAATCTCATCTTTTTTATTCTTGCTGGGAAAAACATCTGTATTGAAGAAAAACGTTGAAAGTGGATAACATAAGCATGCATAATTCTGATAAAAATAATAATCATGGAGAACACCTTGAGTTGTAGAATAAATTTGAAATTTCCATAATGTGCATTAATTTTTTGCTCAGTGTAGTATATTACCGCTTATATTACCTACCTCACAAGACTCTTTCATTCTTTTTTTGTCCTTGGCAATCTGGTTCTCATTCAAGCAATTCTAACGAACACGTATCTTGTAGAGTCGCCTGAGCATTTCCTGGAAATTATACCGAGATAACTAGATATGTTGAACTCCTTCAAGAAACTTCTCCTGTTACCACCTCATTTTTATTCCTCGCTCGTGAACAGCATAGCCTTCTGTGTTAATATGTGGATATAGAATAGAACGTCCGCAGAGCGCACCACTAAATGGCTAGCAATTTGTGGAGTTGGCTTGAGACGGCAAACTTCAATTAAATTCGGATGTTGGATGGATAGAACTTATTTGCTCCAATTTTCCACAGTCCTTGCGTTGTGGTCTTATATGCTGGCGTATAACAGAGGTTTATAATAACGTCTGGTTGTCTAGTATGGTACACATCAGTTAAATGATAATAACCGTCATGATATTATATTTTGTACAACTTATCCAAATGACAAAAAAGATGCCAAAGATAAGCAAAGATGGTGTGGATTGTAAATTAGATTGTGGTCGATTGACACTATGATGACTATCCTTTTGCACTGTGTTACATTTTGCCTTGAAATGTAAGCGTTTCCGCAAAGTTGATTATTTTTCCAGAACACTTCGCTCTTACGGGCGTTTTCGGAAATTCACTCAGGGTTACTAACTCGATCCATTGACGGATCTACTCGGATCACAGGCCCGGGTTCTAAGTTTACGATCACATCAGGTTTAGGATTTGGAATGACAGTCGTATCAATAACATACCCGTATTTTATGGATTCATTTTTTCAGTCCCAGTTTATTTTCGAATTGTCTCCAGCTTTGCTTGCATTTATTGGCTTCTGTGAAATATTTCTTTTATTTTCTGGTTCGCCCTTCCATGTTAACTGTTAATTTTGAGTACACATTTTAAAGATGTAGATAATTTATTTTTTTAGTTCCAGTTTACTTACTGATTGTCCCTAGCTTTGCTTGGATTTATTGGCTTCCGTTAAATCTTTCTTATAATTTTTAGTGTGCCCTCGCATGTTCAATATTATTATTATTATTAGGAAGATCTGCATACAAAGTTATGAAGAAGTTATTTCACATTATTTTCTCGGCTCATGGAACCATACATTTTACACTGAGCCAAACTCTCTTCTCTTTCCATAATTGTTAGAAAAAAAATGAATGAAACTACTAAGAAAAGTGTGGAAGACTTATTCCCGTCTTTTTCAAATACAAAATTGAACTTCAGTGCATACGCGTCTACTCTACGACCCTGCTCTCGTGTAGGGTAACGATAGATAAACCTGAGTGAGTGATCGAATTAATAGCACCGTACTTTCCGAACACGGATTGGATGTTCGGGTTAGGTAAACGAACGCGAAGGTTAGGGATCGAGTTAAGTCGAGTAAGTAACCGAAAACGCCTTTTGTGGGCACTTGGAAGTAGATTTGCGCTTATACACAACATTAGTAAGATATGTGGTTTTTGTGGCCGATCTACATAACCTACAGATATTGCATTTTTTCTCACCTATCTTGGTTTGTGCTATCTCAAGAAACAGTAACCTGTGAGAAGCTCAGCTATTAGTCTCCGGTAAGATTATTTTCCTCTTTTTTTATCATCTACCTCCGCCCTAATAGGTATGAGTGATACCCAACATGAAACTAAGGTCACAAAAAAGAAAGTGCTTGTTTTTTTTTGAGGGCGTCTGGTATTGTACCTATTTCTTTCACTTAAAATGCCAATACAATTTCGCGCAAACCAGACTTATACCGTGTAGCGAGAGCAAAATGTTCTAGAACTATAACATTCCAACAAAGGCTACATTCATGGGAATAATGTTCTTGTCGTTAAGCAGTAGAGAAATGAATCGTTGTATTTATCCACTGCAATCTAATAATCATCATTATCGACATAAAATTATACATATTTGCAGCGTATTCATTTCAGAAACCATTCATCTTCAATTCATTTCTTGAAACTCCTGAAAAGTGATTTTTTCTGCTATCTTTTGAGGAGAAAATGAAAGTGTTATAAATTTTCATCCTCAAGAGTTCAAATTTTGATTTCTAGAAACCTGCCTGAATGTATGAATTAATCATTTCGAGAAATACTGCAGGTTGAAGGTTAGATCTAGATCTAAAATTTGATGATATGTTATACCCTTAATTCTCGAATTGAAAAACGAAAAAAGAGATTTATTTTTTATTCTATGCTCTAAAATGACCAGAATCACACTCATGATCGTTGTAGCACTACACCTGAAGAAATAACAATGAGTAGAACTAAAACTCCAAAGAGTAATCACTCAAGTGATTCGATAAATAAATATTATATGCACTCATAACGGCATGGAAGTTGATTTTGTTCGGAAATAGTAGTTCCAATGTCAAATACCAAGAAAAGTTAACAAAAGAAGCTTAAATAGAGCAACAATTGCCTCCATTCAACCACAAAATAATAAATAATAAATGAAAGTTCGGAAAAAACATCATGCTCAATCCATTCAAGCAGAATTCTCACATTGAAGAAAACCGATCGAGCATGAAACCCAGTTTTCCAATTCATTCGGCTGCAAACATACTGATCGGTATGATGTTCCCCGATTTTTCAACTCAAATTATTCAAAAAACAACAATGAATAGAATTAAAACTACAAAAAGTAATCAATGCAGTTCAATAAATGAATATGTAGTTAAGTATTCATAACGGCAGTAAAGTTAATTCTGTTCGAAAATATTCGTTGCAATTTCAAATATAACGAAAAGTAAACAAAAAGGCTTCAATAGATCAACAATTGCCTCACTTCAGCCATAAAATAATAAACAATAAATCAAAATTCGGAAAAAACATCATACTCAATCTATTCAAGCAGAATTCACCCATGGAATAAAACCCATCGAGCATAAAACCCAGTTTTCCAATCATCACAAAATTCATTCGGCTGCACACATACTTATCGGTATGACGTTCCCCGGTTCTTTCAACTCAAATTAATTAAACCAGAAACCTCCACTCCGATATCCTCTTCAATCAAGTGTGAGGCAGAATGAATAGTCCTTCAATATACCACACATAAAATCTCCCTCTTCCAACCACTCTTCGCATCCCAATTTTTCCACATTCAATTAATATCAAAGTCGGGAACATATTACGAAAACTCAATCAGTAATGAATGGTCCGGCAATTTTTGATGTTGCCTCGTATTCAACGCCATCGTCATGCCGATGATCCATAGTGATCGAAAATGGCCAAACTCGAGAGAACTGACACAAAAGAACATTAACGCGAGTTTTAGAACAACAAGGAAGAATTGAAAAAACCTTTTAATTACTTTCGGTCCCCATTCAACTCGGGCGATAGCTTGAGAAGGAGTCTATTGATTTCTCGGTGATTGCCGGCCATCGGATAGTCTTTAATAGCAGCAGAAAGAAGGGTTTGATCAATAGAATTGTTGAACATTATGGAGGGTTCACCTCAATATTACATGAAACTTTGTTCGGATTAGTTCGACGGATATCGGAGAATGGGCAATTTTACTGTTATAAAAAGTGACGGCATTTAATAGAAACTTGATTTGAAATCTGCACATGGTGTTTCAGAGCATGAGGGTTTATAAACCTTTGCCTTATGGATTGGTTTAGTAAAAATATTTCTTGATTGATCATTTCTGACCTCGTTTTCAACGTCGTCATTGTCATGGATGTCGATGGTCCATAGTGATCGAAAATGGCCAAACTCGAGAGAACTGACACAAAAGAACATTAACGCGAGTTTTAGAACAACAAAGAAGAATTGAAAAAACCTTTTAATTATTTTCGGTCCCCATTCAACTCGAGCGATAGCTTGAGGAGGAGTCTATTGATTCCTCGGTGATTGCCGGCCATCGGATAGTCTTTTATAGCTGCAGAAGGAAGGGTTTGATAAATAGAATTGTTGAACATCGGAGGGTTCACCTCAATATTACATGAAACTATGTTCGGATTAGTTTGGCGGATATTCGAGAATGGGCAATTTTACTGTTATAGAAAGTGACGGCATTTAAATGAAACTTGATTTAAAATCAGCACAGGAGCATAAGGATTCATAAACTTTTGCCTAACGCCCGGCCACCTGTGTGCAAAACTGATACGCTCAGGCGCAGCTGCAGCCGACGAGGTCGCACACATCCACCCCTAGACAATATAACCCTTGAAAATTTTGGGGTTCACATATGCAAAGTTTCGATACAGTCTATACTTTTCTTGGAAAAAATAAAAACTCACAAGCAGTTATGATTACTGTTCATTTCATTTCATCATATGTTCCAAAGAATGAATATTCTAAGATATTGTTTATGCTCAAAATTGGTTTTGTCAATTATGCTTATCAATCGAAAGAAAGTTCTATTCGTGAAATTAGAATATTAAGGATATAATTTAGTTCCGGAAATTAATAATTAAACCTTCAGAAAGATTTATAGAACATCTTTATATCTTAGAATATTCATTCTATGAAACACTTATACGATGAAATGGAATGAACAGAGATCATTGCTGCTTGTGAGTTTTCCTCCTTCCTGAGAAAAGTATCAAATGTATCGAAATTTTGCAGGAGACTGTTCTTCTCCAGGATTGAATGGGACAAAAGAGAATTTTTATTTTTCGGAAATCTGTTCCAACAAAAATCATAGGGGTTTGTTATCGTCAACCTCTAATAAAGTTATGAGATCTAAAAAAATTGTGTGGGTAACATCTACTTAGTGCTTCATATTATGTATAGTTTTATTATTCAGTGTTTTCAAGGAGCCATAAAAAAAATTTAAAACTGTCAACCCGTCATCGCCTTCCAAATAAAATTACTTCGAAAGAACACAATAACGAAAAATATCTCAACGGCGCAAGCGCAGACCGGCGCGAGTCGTTTAAGGCAGTACCGGGGGTCTAGAATGATGATAAGGAAACTTTTTGCTAGTCGCTCGAGCATACTGTTAAGGAAATATGAGGGTTATCTCAATAACCTGCTGATTCCCATTTCCCCAATCTTTCCTACCCTCAGTTTTCATTGAATGAACATGCTCATAGCCAAATTCTCCTCCTATACATTTCCACCTATACACAATAGCTACCCTAATAAAACTCAGGTATAATAGAACCACTCGACACAATTTTTCACCCAAACCTTTCACCTGCTCCTCGGGGGCATAATTAAAACAGGCAGGCACATTTATATTCTACGACCGCGCAAAGTTGAAAGGTTAAACAGATTCCGTTCTGTTTAGTTTCGCAGCCGAATCGATGCAAGCTTCTCCTTTTGTGTTTTCCGAATGTGTCGATTGCTGAATAAAGCGGGGAGCCGAACCTCTCTTGAAAGATAATCTGGCTTTTCAGCAGATGAATTGAAATTGTTTGCACGCGTCGTGTTTATTGAAACACTGGTTTTTTCTTCGAATGACAAAGAAGGTCGAGCTGGGTGGTCCGGGAAAAAGCAATCTGTATTATCCGCATGTGAAAACGTTTTTCACGTTCGCGAGGGGGGGTTTCCTTTGACCTGGATTTTCTAATCGGAGAAATGTTTGTGATCTCCACGCGCCAGATGCTTTGATCTGGGATTTAAGGTCGAAGCTTATCGCTGGTATTGAGATTTCTGGTTGAGTCTGGGTTTGAAACAGATGAAAGATCTTCAGTTTTGGCTGACGAAACACCCTCTTCACTATTGGATAAGATTATATTAGATTAGAGGAGGAACAGTGCGAATAAGTAGACCTCGTAGCACCTTGACCTTAAGATAAATTGTACATCACCACGATAGCAAGGTCTGAATGAATCTTACTACTTTCTTGGGTCCTACGTCTACCATTTGCTTTAGTTTCTATGGGGTTTCTGGCACAGCTGTGTGTGTGTGTGCGTGTGGGGGTAGAGGGGTGTGTACTTGTCGCATATGTGAATCCCAAAATTTTCAAGGGTTATATCGGATGGTTTAAGTACCGCAAAATATACCTAGCATATCGTCTAGGGGTAGATGTGTGCGACCTCATATTTAATCGTATAAGTGTTCCATAAAATGAATATTCTAAGATATTGTATGTCTATGACAGAAGATAAATTCTATAAGTCTTTTTGAAGGTTTAGTTACTAATTTCTGAAGAAAATTATATCCGTTATATCTTAATTTCACAAATGAAACTTTTTTTCGATTGATGGGCATAATAAACAAAACTAATTTTGAGCATAAACAATATCTTAGAATATTCATTCTATGGAACATACGATGAAATGGATTGAACAGTGATCATTACTGCTTGTGAGTTTTTATATTTTCCAAGAAAAGTATCGACTGTATCGAAATTTTGCAGAATATTTCTTTCTTCCAGAATTTAATGGGAAACCATAAAGGAATTTTATTTTTCGAAAATCTATCCCACGAAAACAATTTCTGAATGAGAGGTTGTTATTTTCAATCCCTTATAATAAAGTTATGGGATCAAAAAAAAATTGTGTGAGTAACATATTCCAAACTGTAGGCAGTCTTAAAACGTTACCGAATATATCAAACCTTCAAACAGTGTCTCGGTTCCAAATAAGATGCTTCACCAATTTCAAATTATACCCCTTAAACTGGACGAAATTGAGGGTCTAATTGAGGGTCGGGCAAGCAAAATTCTAAGCAAAGACAGGCACGTTGTGATTCTCAACAAGCCGCACTGAAAAGTTCCAACATGGTCGTTCAAAGTTTGCCGCTGCCTGAGACGTTTTGTACGGTTTAGTTTCGAATTGCTGGAATTATTCAGGGTGTTCAAGTTGTGTTGGCATCTCAACAAGTTCTGTTGAATCTGTTCTTGTTTTTTACTTTGACCTGAATGAGCATTTGAACTCTGCTTGTAACCAAGCCAAATTATTTCTTTCGGTATTCAGTTCAATTCAATCGTTCAATCAATTTTTGAAATATAGATAAATTGAAAATAGTAATCATCGAAATGAATACAATCTTCAATTTATAGGCTCACAGAACCTTCTTCAGGCAGACTGGGATGATTATTCAAGATGTTGTCGATGAGGGAAGAGACAGACCGGTTTCGGCCTCATTAGGTCTCGTCAGTGTCCCATATCCCTCAGAGACAACATCCTATTGAAAAACTTCTTCATTTAAGACTACTTGTAAGAAGCTATCGACAGATGGTGACATCTAGTAGTGTCAAATGAGAAGTTCAATCATCACAGATCGCATGCTCAAAGCACTGATTACTTCCTCTTCACTCTTTGAGATGTTAGCAGTGGCCCTACATCAGGGCCTCAATGCAAGTTTCTCCGAGTGATGGAAACACCCAATATTTTTGGCGACTGTGAAGCCAAGTGATTTTAAGATGAAGAAAAACATACAAACAAAAAAATTCTTTGCCTTTAAGGAGGCTAACCTAACAAATTTTTGAAACATAGATAAATTGAAAATAGTAATCATCGAAATGAATACAATCTTCAATTTATAGGCTCACAGAACCTTCTTCAAGCGGACTGGGATGATTATTATTCAAGATGTTGTCAATGAGGAAAGAGACAGACCGGTTTTGGCCTCATTAGGTCTCCTTAAAGGCAAAGAATTTTTATTGTTTGTCATTTTTCTTTATCTTAAAATTAATTCAATCGTAGTTGACGGTAAACGGGAATTTGTGTCTCTTCACTAAAAACATACGACGAATTAAATTGCAATTTCCCGTGCACGTGCGGCGTGGGCAAACGTGGTCGGACAAATAGTTTAAAAGGGTATAAAATACGAAATTCCAGGCATAATGAATCAGTTCAGCAAAATCTAGAAGAAAAAACACAGGAAATCAAGCAACTAAAAAGCGGTGAAGCTCCCGGAGATGACGGTATTACAAATCGAGACATCGGTTGTGATTTTCGTCTGTAGTTTTCGAATTTCGAGCCGAAAATGTTCTAAAACGATAGGGTTCGACTCCCTAATGACGAATCCGTGGTCAAATTTAATTCTGTCCGTAGGGGCGTCCGTCCGTCCGTTAGCACGATAACTTTCGAAGGAATTGTCCTAAAGACATCAAATTTTCTGAGTGAGTTCGGTTCCCGAATGCCTCGGTTAAGTTCGTTAACCAGCCAAATCGTACAGCTATAAAATATAGCAAAATTCTTGTTCAATATCTTGGACACATACAAGATTCTCATAATAAGCAGAATTTGTGGTCATAGTAAATTTCATCGGAATATTGAAAAGAAGAAACTTTATAGGTATATTTCCATAAACAGATATCCGATTCGAGTGAATTTTTTTGTGAATGATTGATATACTGAATGTTCATGCAAGATTCCAAGAGATAAAATTTAATTTTTTTTTTCATATTCCTTTTTCTAGATAATTTCCAGAAAATAATTCCGATTGTGGTGAGACTCTGCATTCATGTATTTGGTATCAATCTCAAGTCCTAGATATATAAAATTATGAGGTAATATGTAGTTTCATTGCTCCATCAATGAACGAGCACTTAAAAGCTTTTGCTCAGGGCTTATCTTAAATTGTTTGTTTCAATAATTCATTCAGAGAACCACTAAGTTATTCTTATTCTCTTCCCCATTACAAATAGACTCATTGAAATTCCATACCAATCAGCGATTTTCACTGGGAAAACAAACCAAGCAGACCTAGTTAAAACTCGAGTTTTTCTTTCAGATTTCCACTACCCATACGACACCATAAACAGCAAAAAGGGGTACAAAGTTCATTGATTCCCAAAGCCGTAATAGGTGGAGGGTTAAGAATAGATCGGATCCGGGGATCTAATACAACTTCCTCATTTCCAGGAAAATTCAACGGAGTAATAAAAGATATATTGGTGGTTCTAGTTGTCATCCGGGCCTACGAACGAGGCGCCATATTTCCTAGTTGTCTTAATTTTTTTTAAATACTGTGACTGAGTCCAGATTTTCTATGGTGAATGGATTTTGTGATAGAATTCTTGTACATTCTTTCGAAACATCTACTCGGATGTATTCTTGTCCTATTTGTATGAAAAGATGGCAAAGTTACCAACATGTTTTTTCCCTCGTATTCAAATTGCCAAATTCACTTCTTGACCTAAGAAGAAGCATGAAACTCTCAATTTTTGAGGTTTCAAATTTCCGACTGTTAAAGATTTGTATGTATTACGTAACATCTCGACTAGAGACTGAAATGTAATGGCTCTGTAGTTGTCTGGGGCCAGACGCCAGGCAATAATAATTAGACCAATTCATATACAAATTCGTGCTCTCCCGAAGTGAGGGTTATCCCCACTTAAGAAGGCCATTATTCTACGTTGCTGCCTTATCCGGATCTACTACCCAAGACAGGACAGACTCCATAAATAAATTCATAATTCCGAATGGAATTAATACTTCATCCCGAATAAACAAATCCCTCATTATTCTTCAGGATGATTCCGTAATGCCTCCTTCTGAATTTCGAATATGTATTCAGCATTCGCAGAGCCCATAACCTGAGTGAATTCGTTCGCTTGCACGCAGCTCCCAGCAGAAGTCTAGATAGGGGAGAGCCGGGAATGGGGCATATAATTCAGAAATTCGACAAACGCCAAGCTTCATAATGCACATTTATATTTATGAATAAGTCCATAAACTTGTTTTTGTGCTCGTGAAGCATTCGTGGTATTTTGGGGTAGAAATTAAGTTACGTTATCACGATTGAATTTTAAACCTCAGTTTTGTTGTTGTTGAAAGCATTTGTACGGTGTTTTGTACGTTGTTCGACTGCGGTATTAGATTCAGGTTGAATTTCGTTTTAATGTATCCATTATGTAGATTGGTATAAAACACTCTGAAATTCACTAACAGACTGTACAAATTTTGTTTTACGGCTTATTCCAATTATTTCCTATTTCTAAGGATTGGATTTTTTCTCTCCGTAGCGTCTTGGTAGACTTTTTCATTCATAATGGATTAAGTTTTTCTTATTCCAATGGAGCTTGCTCTTGAAAAAAATTGTATAAGCTCATCTTCAGAGAGAGTTTTAAGGGCTTCACCTCCCCAAAGAATTTTTTGAACTTCAGTATGAACATTGTACATTGTTTTCGAACATATTCTTAATTATTCATTCCAATTCGAATTTTATTGCGCCTTAGCTGAGATTTTTTCAAATCCATAACAATTATTGTTGGATATACTCTTGAAAAATTTTCCGAATAATTTTCCAACTCTTTTTAAATGTTTTATAATCAGCATATGGCGGCATAGGGTGAAACCTATAGTTTCACCCTGACACCTCAAGAGCATGGATACTTTCAGTAGGCGAATTCGGTTCCTCATTTTACAGTAACACCATGGTAATTATTACGAAACTATAGTTGAATGTTGCTATTTTGGTATTTCCTTCAAACTTTCAATAATATCGATTGAAATTTCGAGGAGACACCAATTTCGTCGTCGAAATAACAAATTTGATAGTCATTGACATACTTCGATAGTGATTGACACCCAGTATGATAGTCATTGACATAATTTCATCTCACTTTTGCATCAATTTTGATTATGATATTATCCTGCTTTCCCTCACTCGTACATTCTCAATATATGAGTCATTGATACATTCATACTGAAAATAATAGAGGAATGAAAAAGGTTAAGACAATTTTATTCCATATAAACAAAGAAATAACAAGAAGTAGGTATTAGTGATCCTCACATATAGGTATACCGATGTAATAAACTATCGGTACTATCTAGGGTTTTTCATCTATGTCCCCATATATCAGATATTTTATTTCTATTTGAGTCTCCAGGTTATCATTCTGAAAACGGCATCATTAGATATTTGGCGCGAGATTTGCAGTAGTGTCAATAAGTGTATATGTTTACTTAAGGATAGCGACTGCATATAATTGCATATATTTTCCGATTTTGTTCTGTTCATATTCGTTAGAAGTTTTTCATTGGTTGGAAGGTTCCAAGGACTATTTAATTGTAAGTAAACTGTTCAAAGATTTATATTTTAAGGCTAAAGCCTATGTCAATCACTGTTCGATGTAATGTTATTGTCACAGTTATTGACATATGGTTTAAACTTTATATTTAATCATTGAAAAGTTTACTTACTTCAATTAAATATTCATTGGAACGTTCCAAACAATAGAAAATTTCCAATGAATGTGAAACATGAAAAATCAGAAAATATGCAATTGTATGCGGTCGCTCTTCTTAAGTAACTTTAACATATACACCTACTAGGTTTTACCCGCGACTTCATCCGCATAAGTTTTTTTTGTTTTCTCCCGGCTGTAAGTCCCCCTGCAACAATGTCCCACTATCGTGTTCCAGTCCTCAACTTCACATCAAAATTTGTTCAAAAGCAACCTTAGATACATAATGGATAGCTCCGAATGTTTCCTTAGTAAATATAAAAAGTAAATAAAGTAAATCGGTTAAAATACTACTAACTACCTACCTGCCAACCCCCGATGTTAGACAGTGTGACATCCGCAACATCGTCTGCGTAGGAAGTACTAAATTATGGCGCCTACCGACCCTCTGAGTTAAAAAGTGATCAAATACTAACTTGAAGTCTTAGTAACACTCAGTTAAAAAAAACATCAAAATCATTGCAGTAGCTATGGCGTCATGCGCTTCTTGACACGGTCACGCTAGATTTTCGCGGGAATGAGGTATTTTCCCGCCGTAAAAGTAGCCTGTGTTCGTGCCTAGGATCCGATCTTTATATTAGCCAAGTCTCATAAAAATCCGTTCAGACGTTAAGGCGTGAATAAGGTGAACTCTTAAAACCAACTATTAAAGATCACTAACTTAATCAGTGTTCTGCCTACTGCCTACGCCTTAAGTACGATAGCATGAATATTAATAGCCCATATCCTATTCTAGGTTACTATCTATCACCGAACTAAATTTCATCAAAATCCGTTCAGCCGTTTAGACATGATAGAGCAAAACTCCCAGCAAAAACCATAAAAAAATCACTAACTCAATTCAATTTTCTGCCTACTTCCTACCCCCTAAGAACGATGACGTGATCATTTTGATCTTATACCCTTATTACCTTACTAAATTTCATCAAAATCTGTTCAGTCGTTTAGACGTGAAAGAGCATAAGTCCCAACAAAAACGACTAAAAATCACTAACTCAATTTAGTTATCTGCCTACTGCCTACCCCCTAAGAACTATGGCGTGATTATTTATAGCCTATGACCATTTCTAGGTTATCATCTATCACCATACCAAATTTCATCAAAATCCGTTCAGCCGTTTAGGCGTCAAAGAGTAACAGACAGACAGACAGACAGACAGAGATCTTTCGCATTTATAATATAAGTATGGATTAACACTACTTCAAAATCTAACGCCAAATATCCCATGATACCATTTTCAGGATGATAACTTGAGGAAATTGAAGTTGGCCCAATAGAAATAAAACAATCTGAAATAGGTGAAGAAAGGTGGAAAAACCTTAGATAGCACCAATAGTTTATTACATCGGTATATATGTGCACAATGTCAATCACTATCAGGGTGTCAACACTGAACCTCCCATCCTATTTTCCCAACAATAACAATTCAAATTGAAATTCGACATGGCACAACTGCTCACGAATGACTGGTCAGCACATGCTCTCTCAAAATATTCAATAATTTCAAAAGAAAATATTTCCTTTCTAACCAATTATTTCCACGATTCATATCATCCACCCAAAATCGATCGAAAGACAAAACATGAACATGTGTAAAAAGAAGCAATAAATGGAAAATTGGCGTTCTTTGTTACCAATTTTACGGGAGACAAGACATAAAAAATTATATCTGATTGAAACGTCCCAGTTGTCTGGGAAACCGCCAATGAAGGGGGAAGAACAGTACGATCAGATAACCAGACGGGCCGAAAACATTCTCCAGATGATCTCACGGGATCCTTTACAGTAATTATATCATCGTTTCTTGGAATATGCTCCGGGAACGGGGATAATGAAATGAAGATGTATCTTTACCGTATAAATCTCAAGCTTGCAAGGGCGTTTGAGCTTCGTCATTAGGAAATTGGCTAAGGAAAACATTGTAGGTTCCTTAATTGATATATCAGTCTCCAGATTAAATTTCTCCTCTCGTTTATAATAGAGATAGATTGGATTCATCAGCTGGATTTTGTTTGGGTCATTTGTTCTTTTATAAGTGGGGTAACTGTGTTTTTCCTCAGAGTGAAATCGATTTGATTCATTTATTCTTCATCCAGAAGTATGAAATATGATTTTAAATTTCATTCATAAAAAGCACAAATTTCATTTTGTGTCTTGCAAACAGTTGTTATGTTGAATTTGGAACCAATTGTTTTCATTTTTTCCAGGTCAGGAATATAAGGAATGACGTTCAACAAATTTGGTCGTTCTTGACGGTTTTCTGTTTGTACCTGATGAGAAAAAAATTAATTCATTAAAAAATGGTATAAATATAAAAATTCTACCTGCCGATAAAAGGAACGCCACAGTTAAGGTACAACCGTCAAGAACAACCAAATTTGTTGAACGTCATTCCTTATATTCCATGGCCTTTCAGAAAATATAAGAAGAATGGATTCCAAATTCAACATGAGATGACTGTTTTCAAACACGAAATGATTTGAGATCCATTCTAACCAGAACGAAACCAATGAATGAGACACAAAAATCAAAAATTGTGTTTGCAATATTCCCTGTATATGTAGAAAAACTCATACAGTAGAGACCTTTAGAGATAAGAGAACGGGAACATAAGAACAACATCAAAAATAGAGTCATTACAAGACCACAAATCGCTGATCATGTTCAAATGGCGGAGTCATATGAGGAGCTGGAACAACACAAAGATCCTAATGACGGATGCTGATAATATAAAAGGAAAATTAAGGAATTCACAAGTTTGTCTGAAGAAGATTTCTGATATAGACACCGAAAAGTTACATTATCCTTTTCATTTATTTCCTTTCTTAGGCAACAATTTGCTCCTGACAAATAAGTGCAAAGCTTTTCGCAGAAGCACTTCATCTTAATTGAAATTTTTTAATTATATCTGTTTCAGAGACTGAGAGTGAAAACTTATAAAGTTTTTCAGAAATGCAGAGTCCTTTCAGATTATGTTTCAATCGATATCTGAATATTTTCAGTTGTTCTAACATACATGAAAATCTTTTGAATTATTCGAGAATTGTTAGTGATAATTTCAGTGGTGCTTTGAGTTTTGGCAATTTTTGTTCCAATTGTACATTCAATATCAATATAAATAACAACAAATACAATATAAAGGATTAAAAGTAGCGTTTTTAATCCTAGGATTTAAAGTGTGACCTGAAATTAAATTAAATGAAAATAACTTTATTTCTACGTTGTAGGTACATCTGATGAACCCTTTTTGTGTTGACCATTCATTCATAAATGTGAAAACTTATTTCCATTTTGAAATTGAGTTCGTGAATTATAAAACACCACCTTCAAATGAAATGATGAAGTGCAACAAATCGTTCCGATATTCCGTTAAAGTTAATGAGATCGAAACATGAACTTCAAATGTTGAAGTATACAAATTAATTGATTCAATTTAATCCAATACAGGGTGTCGGTGAGGAATGGGACAACGTTTAGGTGGTGATGAGGATGTCTCAAGTAGTGAGAAAATGCCATTTGAAATCATCTGAGGTACATGGTCCTGATATACAGGAGTTTTAGAAAATTAGGAAATTTCAAATGGCCATAATTCAGGAAATAAAAGAGCTAATCCGATGATTTTTCGTATGAACAATGATAGAGTGAGTACGCAATCTGTTTGAACGAAAAATTCGAAATAAAATCAGATCCGGACTCAGAAATTTCAATTTTTCTGAATTAGGTAAAACAAACACCCTGTATGCGGTTTTCAATTTTTTTGACTTCAGATTCTGAGAGAGCAGAAAAATACTTTTGAACTCAACTGTCATCATCCCGATGGCACAAATTTTTCCTGTTTTCTATGACCCTTCGAATGTCAATCTCCGATTTTCGCTCCTTACATATTATTTTCTCGACATTTCAAATGACCATAATTCAGGAATATGAGAGCTAATGATCCGATGATTTTCCGTATGAACAATGATAGAGTGAGTACGAATCTGTTTGAACGAAAAATTCGAAATAAAATCAGATCCGGACTCAGAAATTTCAGTTTTTTCTGAAATTAGGTAAAACCACACCCTGTATGCGGTTTTCATTTTTTCGACTTCGATTCTGAGAGAGCATGAAAATACTTTCGAACTCAACTGTCATCCCGATGACACAAATTTTCCCTCCTTTCTATGGCCCTTCGAATGTCAATCTTCCGATTTTCGCTGTCGTACAAAGACAATCACAGAGACGTTTCAGTGTTAATGTTGTGGGCAGTTTATGATAATAATTTAATAGGTCCTCATTTTTTCGAAGAAAGACTCACCGGAGAATTTATAGAGATTTCCTTATGAATGTTCTTCCTAATTTATTAGGGAATATTAATCAAAGAGGACTTTCTTCCAGCATGATGGAGCACCCCCACATTTCTCAATTTAGTGAGAAATCATTTGAACGAGGTCTATCCAAATAGATGGATAGGTCGTGGTGGTCCAAGAGCATGGCCACCTCGGTCCCCCGACATGAAACCGTTAGATTATTTCCTTTGGGGACACCTTAAAACTATGATGTACGGGCGAGAAATAATACAAGGAAACAATTAATTCACGCAAATAGACGCATGTGACGAAATACCAAACAACCCGAATGTGATAAGGAAAGCAGTTTTGAACTTAATGAAAGAGCAAATAAATGTGTAGAAGTTGGGTGGTTTTCATTTTGAACATATTTGAAGAATTAATTATTAATTTTCCAAATTTCGCATTTTTCATAATTTTTATAAAAATTTTGATTCGTTTATGATCTTTTTTTTCCTTATTAGTAACTATCTGAGATCTCATTTTTCTGAAATGTCGAGAAAATAATATGTAAGGAGCGAAAATCGGAAGACTGACATTCGAATGGTCATAGGAATCAGGGAAAATTTGTGCCATTCGGAATGAGAGTTGAGTTTGAATGTATTTTTCCTGCTCTCTCAGAATCTGAAGTCAAAAAAATTGAAAACCGCATACAGGGTGTTGTTTTTACCTAATTTCAGAAGAACTAAAATTTCTGAGTCCGGATCTGATTTTATTCGAATTTTTCGTTCAAACAGATTCGTACTCACTTTATCATTGTTCATACGAAAACTCATCGGATTAGCTCTTATATTTCCTGAATTATGGTCATTTGAAATGTCGAGAAAATAATATGTAAGGAGCGAAAATCGGAAGATTGACATTCGAAGGGTCATAGAAAGCAGGGAAAATTTGTGCCATTCGAGATGACAGTTGAGTTTGAATGTATTTTTCCTGCTCTCTCAGAATATGAAGTCAAAAAAATTGAAAACAGCATACAGGGTGTTTTTTTTTACCTAATTTCAGAAAAATTTCTGAGTCCGGATCTGATTTTATTTCGAATTTTTCGTTCAAACAGATTCGTACTCACTCTATCATTGTTCATACGAAAAATCATCGGATTAGCTCTCATATTTTCTGAATTATGGTCATTTGAAATTTCCTAATTTTTTCTAAAACCCCCTGTATATCAGGAACCATGTACCTCAGATGATTTCAAATGGCATTTTCTCACTCCTTGAGACATCCCTCATCACCACCTAAACGTTGCCCCATTCCTCACCAGACACCCTGTATAATTATTTCAGTTTTCGATCTCTGTTTCCTATATTTAAACAGCCCTCAAACTATTCAGGGTATATTTTGAATGCCATCGTCATCACTGATTATGATTGATTTAGCGAATGCAATCGTACATCTGATTATTTGGCTAACCTAATCGAACATCACTCACTCATGATATATGAGTATTCCGCCAAATATCCCCAGGGTATTGTTTCAACAATAGGAAATGAAGCAATCTAATACCAGGAAGCGTAAATGTTAATTTCGACCGGGATGATGAGTATTGTAATTTTATGTTGTCCATAACGAGAAGCAAGGTGGGAGTGACAATTCGGTTTTGTTAGGGAACGAACAAGAACAATGGCCCGACATGTCATTGTGACGTTGCTGAATTACGACTAGCGAAGGTCGAGTGGTATATGACAGAGGAGGACAGGGATATATTCCTTCAAACTTAAATTATATGCAAAATTCAATTTATATGTAATGAAATTCATGATAATAATTCACATTTCAACTGGTTTTGATAAGCGATAATATGATAAAGATGTTTTTCTCTAACCTTCAAAAAATGTTGACATTTTGTACTATTTTCAGGTGCAAAAGTCATCAATTAGTCCGGTCTATTTAGACAAAAATGAGAGTGAAGTTACATAAAGTCCCAACAAGCTGAATTTCTGTGAAGTTGTTCAAAACATAATTATAAACAATGTCTCAAAGTTCCTCATCATTCCCCTGTGAGGAAAAAATTTTATAGGAGGGCAAATTCAAAGAATGAATTTTTCGCGATTTTCAGCAAAACGCTAAGTTTTATCATAAAAGTACCTCAGACAAAAATTGTAGATCATAAATTATCTATACAAAATGTATCAATACTTTTTTCTTACGAGCCACCGTTTCTGAGATATAAACGATTCAAAAAGTTGTAAAAGTCGTTATCGTCATTATGCACACGTTTCCATGCCACCTATGAGGTAGTGTACTTAGCTTAGTTATAACTTTTGAATCGTTAATTCAGAAACGGTGGCTCGTAAGAAAAAAGTATTGATACATTTTTTATAGATAATTTTATGATCTACAATTTTTGTCTGAGGTACTTTTATGATAAACTTACTACGATTTGCTGAAAATCGCGAAAAACTGTTTTTTTTGACATTGACCTCGAATAAAAATTTTTTCCTCACAGGGGAATGATGAGGAACTTTTAGACATTGTTTATAATTATGTTTTGAACAACTTCACAGAAATTCAGCTTGTTGGGACTTTATGTAACTTCGAATGTCTAATATACCTGACTAAATTCCCTTACATTACAATGGCATTCAAAATATACCCTGAATTCGTTTGAAGGAAATGTTTAATATTAGGAACTAGAGATTACGAACTGAATTAATTGTATTGTATAATTAAATTTGAATCAGTTAATTTGTACTACAGCATTTGAAGGTTGGTTTTGTATCTTCACTAAATTCATATTTAGCGTCGAAATGAGTTTCCACATTTATGAACGAATGGTCAACACAGATAGGGTTTATCAGACGCACAACGTAGAAATAAAGTTTTTTCTGATTATGATAAGGTTCTGAACACATTAAATTAGTATTATGAGTTATTCAAAGCATGTTGGACAAGTTTTTACTCATCAGTATCTCCTAGAAGAGCTGGATTCTTAGGTTCTTTGATTCGATTATTTAAAGAGCGTTTGGAGTCTTCAATAGAGGCTCTACCGTATTCATAAGGTACTTCATATTTGCAATATTTGGTTAGTCGATTTTCATTATCAGGTTTTTGAGTCAGATGAGCCCTGATAGTATCTTGAGTCTTGTATGCTGTTGTGACATTGTACTTATTTTCAATTCAGATCATCCTTCAACTATGATATTAAATTGGTTACCACCCTCGAATGGAGGCCAAAACTTTGAACAGAAAAGTATACCGGGTGTCTGTAACAAATGCGAGGGACTTTGGGAGACTATTCCTCGATGAAAATAGCAGGGTAGTTTCATATAATTTTTTTCGACATCGACCCCCCTACCATTTACAGCCTTTGGAAGGCGATGAAATGGAATGAACAGTGATCATAACTGCTTGTAACTTTTTATTTTTCCGAGAAAAGTATCGACTGAATCGAAATTTTGCAATAGAGTTTTTTCTCCAGACCAGAATTGAATGGAAATGATAAGAGAATTTCATTTTTCGAAAATCTATCCCACGAGAACAATTCTTGAAGGAAATTATAGGGGCATGTATTTTCAACGCCTAACAAAAAGTGATGGGATAAAAAAAATTTGTGAGTAACATCGATTCAATGAATTATATAATGTAAAGTTTTATGACTTGGTGCTTTTTAGGACTCCTAAGAAAATTAAAACTGTCAACGCGTCATCGCCTTCCAAGGTCTCTGCTTATTTTCATCGAGGAATCATCTCTCTAGTCCCTCGCATTTATTTGCAGATATATGATAGAAAAAGCCAAAATAATATTTCAATTAAAGTTCCACGTCAACAAGAGCAATAAAACTTTCTATTGCGAACGATAACATAAATAGTTGGAAGACAAACATTGAAGGTAATACATCAACGAAAAAAACTCTCAATTATGACGACATGTTACGTTTCTAGGGTTTTCTCTTTTCGCAACGGAAATTGAAAAAACTTTTTTCAACTTCAGCGTTATTTACCGTCTTCAACCTCCCAAATATGGAAGCGGTATCCCCAAACAACCTTCTGGAATAAAAACCCCAGCCCTCACTCGAGAATTTGCGTTCTGGAGACACAGAATATGAACAACCCTCGCTGAAAAGAAAATTCAATATCCTGTCCTCATATATGTAATACTGGGAACTTGAATATAGTTGAAGGATTCACTTAATGCCTGAGTGATTTCCATATAGCAGGAGTGGATCTTGGTGAACATAAAACTCATATGAGGAGAAAATTCTGAATGAATTTTCATTATGGAAATTTGGGGTAGTATGAATTTTTTTGTCGATTGTATCGTACGGATTTTTTTAGGGGGTTCCTTTCGTCGACTTGATGTAAATAAGCTAATCAATACGAAAAATTACGAAACTGTATACCTAGTTGAATCCTGATTACTTAAATACGGTTGAAAATGTGCAGTTGAATGCCGATGTTTTTAAGATTGTTACATAATTATTGCTCAACTAGCTCTATCGATGTCAAAAAATAAGAGAAGCCCTGAAAATATCAAGTCTCTAGGACAATCCCTTCGAAAGTTATCGTGCTAAATGCCGGACGGCCCCACGGTCAGAATTGAATTTACCACGGTTCCGTTATCAGGCAGACGAACCCTATCGTTTGAGACCATTGACGGCTCAAAATCAGGAAATTACACTCGTTTTATAAGCACCAGCGCTTGAAAACGAGTAAAGGCTACTTACTGGACGGAAAAAGGAGAAGGGAAACTCCGATATCTGCAAGTTATGTCGATTAGCTGCAGAAACTATCGAGCGTCCAGGCACATGTATGCCAAAGCAATATATTGCGTTACGACGATTGACTTCAATATTTTTTTTGATTCGTCAGACCTGTGGCTATCCAAAATACTCCATGTATTTATGCGATTTTCTGTAGTTCTCGAGTTAATGATTCTTTGAGTGTTTTTTAAATGTATTCTGCAGCTAGGTTTGAAAAAATTCTATATTCCTATGCAGTCAGTATTTTGCAATTTAATTTTTCAATATGGTCGTCCTGAATGTTGCTTCATAAAAAAATATTCAGCTACTTGAATTACTGCAAGTTATAAAAAAAAAGATTGAAAACTAGAACAGTTTTTAGTAGGATGTTTTCAAACATTCATTTTCGATTTAGAAATACAAAACGTGTGTTAGCTTTGGCTAAGTTAAAAAACAATGCGGAATCCTATACCACAAAGTCATAGAAAAAAAATACATTACCGAATTTTTTTGTTTCAATCTGCCCTAATTTCAGGACATTCTTATCTACACAACATTGAAAAAAAGTAGAGTGAATATTTTGTATAAAAACTTCAAACGAAAATTAATTCAAAAATTTTTCATGCGACACTATAATGTGGACCTTCCCACGAAATTTCCCATATTCCACATTCGAAATATGGCTTACCTCCCATAGTGTGCTCCCCCCCATTATATGGGTGTTAGTTGCAAGCCCGCAAGCAATTTAGTTAATATGCTGGCCATTATTCAGATACCTTCATCCGGGATCAGATACCTACGCGCTAACGTCAAATGTATTATGGAAATCGCTTTCAACGCCTTCATTCGAAAATGATCAATCGACACACCAGAAGAACTTTCGGATATCTCTCATGCCCTTGAAGCGTTAAGGACACAGTTGAAATTATGTTTCGCATAATTAGAAGAACTATCATTGAGAAATACTTGTGACTGCAATGAATGACATTTTTTAAATTTTGGTTAATGCAAATTCAATTTGGTCGTAATTAATTTGAAACGATTGAACGGGTCACCATTTTGAAAGGAAAATTGAAATAGATTAGAATAGAATTGCCATGCAGAATATCCATTTTTGTATACGTCTAAGAGAAAGAACTTTTGGAGTGAAGATAGCAAGTACAGGGTCATGACGACACGAGATACGTCCAAGTGCGGATCCAGGGGGGGTCATGGGGGTCTTGGGGGTCATGACCCCCCCCTGGACTGGAAAACCCTCAAATCTTGTGTTTGATAAAAAATTATTTCGATTGAAAAAATAGAATTGAATTTGAGTTTTTGTAAACATTTATTTTTTTTTCGTTTTTTCTAGTTGCTCATCATATTCAAGTGAATACTGGAAGGTAATCAGTTCCAATTATGAAAAAAATTTTAATTTTGGGAGAATAATTTGTCCATTTCAAATTAAGTAAACACTGTGCCAATAATCAGTCTGCCTAGTCTGCAGAGGAGTATTTCCGCAGGTCTGTGTTCTCTTCTGGAGTCAATAATGAACGACCCATAGTCCGTTCACAAAAGTTTGAGCGCATAGTAGGCGTTTGTTTATTTATTTGACGTTGGCAGTATTTGCTGTCATTATGTAAAATAAAGTCTAAGTCGCCGAATGTACCCGGCCTCGTCCGACGAGCTTCCGAGTTATCAGAGAACTTTATATTATATTGACAACATTGCGTATCAAACTGACAAGAAAATAAACAACATAATCTAAAACTTTTATATACACAGTGGCATATGCCAAATTGTCATGGCCAGCCGACGGCCTAACCTTTCGTGAACTGACTATAGAGTATCAACTGTCATCTGAATTTATTTAAATTAGAAGTTTTTATACCTAAAGTCGTTAATTCAAAAAATAAAAATGAAGATATTGAAATAGTTAATGAGTTGGTGAATCAGTACAAATTTCTATTAGACAATCTCCCTGTTTCAATCGTTACGAATGATTATCGCTTATATGGAAGATGAAATGGCAACGAGAAAAGAAAATTCCACAGACGACATATAATCTCAAGGAAAATTGTGATTTTGTAATTCACCTGACCGTGACCCCCCCTCGCCCTTTCTCGAGAGCTGGATTCGCCACTGGGCTCGTCTCGATTTGATTTCGATATAATTACTCAAAATCGAGTTAACTCCTGTTGTAACTCCCTACGCTAGGCCAAGTAGAATGACTCGAGTTGGTTATCTCATTTCAAAGTTGGAAAGTAATTTAAAAAGTTTGAATTGTATTCACGATATTTCAGTTCAATGAGATTATCGTCGAGAGGTTTTCCTTGACGGCTGATGTAGTTTGCCTACTCTCCGATATTCAATATATTTTTCGATGATTTGTTCAGATTTATTATTTTGCACTCAAATAACCTACGATCTTGATATTATTGATTATACTATAGACACTATAGTTAGTTGCAGTAAGTTGTAGTTAGTGTATATAATTTTATAGTTGCAATAGTCAGTGACAATTTCCTTACGATGTTTGAACCAACACTGGTTTTTCATTGACATAAATCGAATACTTTCATGAATATCGTTAGTGATTTCGAATGGAAAATTTTGTTTTAGTGGTCAACAAACGGATGACTAAAGAAATTTTCGATGGATGATTGACATAAATGCTTTACTCGACTTCCATTCGGTGAAAAATTTCACAGGTAACCGTAGTCTCTGAATTAATGAGCCATGACAAAGTGCACATACTGAAAAACCTATTTGAACCAACAATTTTTTCAAAAAAATTTTCTTTAGAGATTTCTGCACGCCTGTAAAGAAGATACAAAGACCTTGCCAAAAGTACCACCACTCGACCAACTTTCTCTTAAAAAAAAGGATTTAGAGAATTTTTAATGGGCATGGCACAGGGTGCACAAAAATCCTTCAAAAATGTATAAACATTTGGTAAAAGTGAAACAAAATTGCCCTATTTCAGGATTATGTTGCCAAATATTTTTCTTCTCTCAGAAGATGAATTTGTTTCATATTTTTGACGCGCACTGTATACAGGTGTCTGCAAACAATGCGAGAGACTTTGAGAGATGATCCTCGATGAAAATAAGAAGGCGTAGTTCCTATAATTTTTTTTTTTTCGAAATCGACCTCCCCTCCAAGATACAGCTTTTGAAGGCGATGACGAGTTGACAGTTTTTAATTTTTCTACGGTTTCTTGAAAACACTGAGTCATAAACTATACATAATATGAAGCATTGAGTAGATGTTACTCACATATTTTTTTTTTGATCTCATAACTTTAATATAAAGGGTTGAAATAACACAATGGAATGAAAAGTGATCATAACTGCTGTTGAGTTTTATTTTTTCCGAGAAAGTATCGACTGTATCGAATTTTTGCAGGATACTTTTTTTCTACAAAATTGAATGGAAAACCACAGGAGATATCATTCTTCGAAAATCTATCCCACGAAAACAATTTTGAACGAAATCGTGGGGTGTTATTTTCAACTCCTAATAATAAAGTTATGGAATCAAGATAATTGTGTGAGGTACATCTAATTAATCATTTTTTTTTCGCCTTTATACTCGTATCTTCAATAATTGTGGATCTCAATCTGAACATATTATTTCTCGATGTGCTCTCGTCACTACAAAGTCGAAGGTCCCGTGAATAGCCGATGAAAGGTATAATGCCGCAAAGTCTCTCATCCCTTATAGCAACGCGTCAATGGTTTCTGAAACCGTAAGAGCAAATGAGGTTGATCCTTTTGATGATAGAACAAAAGGAGTAACCCTTTGAGTTCAATCTGATGAGCAGAGATGAAGCGTTGGGAATGGAACGAAACGAGATTAAATTTTTCCCAGTTATGTCAGTACAAGTTGGTGGAGTAAAAGTGTCCTCTGCGGTTTTGGAAGACATGGATTTATTTGATGAATCGATGTTCGCAAATATTTTATTATTTT
>CM024241.1:95961798-96034264 GCA_013421045.1 Propylea japonica
AAAAAAAATATATAACATCCTTTGATTAATTGTTATTCTTTTAAATGAAAATTATTCATTAAATTCGCCCAATTATGCAATTATACAGTGATGAACGTTGAAATATGTATGATTGAATACTGCTATTTAAATTGCTTATAGAGGCCGTTTCCACTACTCCATTTCCAAGTGTATTCAGAAAAAAGCGTCAATTGTATTTCAGAAAGTGTCAATTGTATTTCAGAATAGTCAATTGTATTTCAGAAAGCTCAATTATTGTTTTCAGATTTGTCAATTGTATTTCAGAAAGCGCCAATGCATTTCAGAAAACATCACTTGTAATTCAGATCAGTCGATTCAATTTCAGAATCGTCAATTGTATTTCGGAAATGGTCATTCGAAAATTCAATATAGGTACACACATTTTACATATAGCATAATGTTCATTTTAAATACGGTTTATCCTCCTCAGTCCCAAGACCACACTGAAATCGAGATAATTGTGGTATTTGGAAATTAAAATAATATTCCTATTCTGAATAACAAATGACGGGTTCTGAAATACATATGATATAATCTGAAATACAATTGACGCTTTCTGAAATACAATTGAATAATCTGAAATACAAGTGCCGCTTTCTGAAATACCAATTGACTAATCTGAAATACAATTGACACTTTCTGAAAACACTTGGACATGGTGTAGTAAACGGACGAAATAAACACTGAATAGGGGGCATTGGCTCCGAGGAATGAAAAGTCAGAGAGTCAACTTCATTTTTTCAGTCCATGAGAATAATAACAGAACAATTACGACCAAGAGAATTGTCCCCAATAGGTATACTAGCGACTTTTAGGAAAATTCCATTGTACAGGAGGTAGCACGCAATATGAAATTGGTTCATCATTATCACAGGATCATATTTTGGTGAAAAAATGTGTTTTATGACTACAAAACTTGTAATGCTACCTTTTCCTTGGAACAATCGGGTTCTTGTTTCTTAGTGGCAGCTTCCAATGGAGTTTGTGTAAAAGGTGTTTAAAAGGTAGTAATGGCGGAGTATATCCCGGTTGTCCTGGTCTCTCTGTAATTTCCTTGTTGGTATCAGGTGAATAGATGGTTCTTTAGGTGCAGAAATTGCTTCTCCACACAAAGCCTTAAATTCACTATGTCTAGTTTTACATTCGGAAGCTATGTCATCTTTCTTTCAGCCAGATGGTATATAGGCATATCAACCATATTACCTCCTGGTCCGTAGTTACAAATCAAGTTCCTTGAGATTTAGCATTTTTGATGTAGTTCGTGCACATCCAATTATTTGGTTTTCAGCCCATATGACCTGGTGTGAAGTGTCCTCTTTGTTTTTTAATCATTCGGAAAAACCTATTGATCCTGGAAAAACTGTCTATCCAGTCGATATCTGTCATGTACTGAATTTTCGTCGAACCATAGGGAGATTGATCTTGAGACATCATATTTATAATATCTGGTCTTTGTCCCCAGTAGATATTTTGACCCACAAAGAACCTAGAGACATCTCTACACTCATCGTGTTTCAGTGTAATACAAGTGTTTATCCAGCATTTTGCCACGTATTCCAATTCTAAATCGTAAACTACGGCATTCATGTTCGTAGCTCCAGGGGTCCTGTAATGATTGTAATTTTGGATGTTCGAGCCGTTGGCTATGAAGTTTCTTAGTTCGTTGTGACTCCTCACCATGTAATCCCTGAAGCCTGGTCTGACGGTATCTCTTCACATGCTGCCTCTGGACCGCATTTTGTATTGCGCTTGCATACCGTGTGTTCGTAAGTTTTCGGCCGTCGGCACAGTCTATTTTGCAATAATCTGTCTGGAATTGGGTTTTGCTGAGTGCAAAAGTGAGTTCACCAGGTGAGGATTATTAGAGGCGTATGCATTTATGAGGTATTCGAAAGTGACTTATATTTATAATGACATTGTCAAACAATGACTTCCAGCAAGATGCATAGAATAACATTTGTTCGATTATGGCCGGGTTTCACAAAAAACTCCAATCACTTGATGTTGAAATGTCATCATTTCTCTGCAATTTTCAGTTCATTTTTAATATAAACCATCGGCTTAAGTGCCGTTTCACATGGAGCGTATCATCAACGCTGACCATACGGATGGATAACCAAGTACCATGATAAATGTAGCATTTCACATGAAGCGCGGATGATCGGAGCGGTTGATTCATACGACGCGACGGCCATACGGCGAGCCTTGCTCTCGGCGTATGTCGGTAACGCACGAGCCATTATGTCATGAGGGATTTCACATGATGCACTGACGATCAGTTGCGTATGAGCTTATATTGCTTTCTGTTAGTTCTTTTTACTATCATTCATGCGATCTGAATTTCAACTGACAACGGACGATCCGCCGCATGCGAAGTCAACACATCGAAACGGATCATCAGCGCTGATTCCTATGCTGACAGTCAGTGCTGATGATACGCTCCATGTGAAACGGCACTAATTCAAAATCAACGATTTAATGCCCAATCAAGCTTTGTGAAACCCACCATATTTGTTTATGGATATTCCACATTAGCTGAGAAGCTGAAATAAGTCGGAATTCAGACAAGTATGAAATTTACAAATCATTTCTGAAAGTGTTTAGTAGCATCAATTTATTGTGAATTTGTACTGTAAATTGACGTGGTGGATCTGAGATGTTCAGAAATACTTTGAAACATATCAATTGAACCCGTCCTTTCACTTAGGTGTCATAGTCTCAGTTGCATATATTTTCTAACGAGGAGGAATAAGATATGATGAATAGTGGTGTTCTGATTGGGACACTCAAAAAGTATTTCATGAATGCCTTTCCACTAAATTTAGCTTGTGAATTCCTTTTCCGCCACTATATTCACGAGAATAAGCCTGTATTCCTTGTCTTGAAGTCTTTGGAATTACAGTTAGAGTGGTTTCTAGAATGAAATACTTGCATTTCTAATAATCTCCTTAACTTACTTCATAGGGGTACCCATGCCAAGGTCTTCCAGAGTTTTCTCTCTGCTCCATAGAATCATACTAATTGTTTTTTTCCGAAAACTATTCTCATCTGAGACGTCAATCACTCGTGTATTGAATCCTCCGACAAAGCCCATTCTTGTGATTACAAAAAAAGTTTGCGATTATCCCGTGCTGGAGGGTCCCGAGGAATGTTTTGAGTCCTCAAGACCAGCAAGGCTCCATCAATGTGCTTTCAGGACTAACTTCTGTTTTTCGAGATTTCCCCCTCATACATGTTCTTTCATATGCCTCAGAATGTTCTGATTATAATAAGAGGTCAATGACACCCCTTCCCGAGAAGTTTAAAATTTAAGAAAGCCCTGGGCACGTGCTTTTGAGCGCTCCTTATTTGGTGGAGCAATGAGGCTCTATACCTTACAATTTTGTATAGGACTTGAGATTGATACTAAATAATAAATGCAAAATCTCAGCACGATCGGAATAAATTCTGGAAATTATTCGAAAACTGAAATATGTACAATTAAAAATTAAAAAAATTAAATCTATGATTCTGCTTATGCAAACGTCTTGAAATTTTGCGTGAACATTCAGTATATAATCTTCAATACACAAAGAATTTCATTCGAATCGGATATCTTGTTATGGAAATATGGAGATTCTTTTTTTTTCAAGTTTCAATTGAATTTTTTATGGTTCCGATTATGCGATCCTCTTGAAATTTTCCACGAAACTCCGTATATCAATCTCCATTCACAAAATAAATTTCTCTCGAATCGGATATTTTGTTAGGGAAATATGAAGTTCCTTCTTTTCAATATTCCTATTGAATTTTCTATTGTACTGTTGACACTATCACAAAATTTGCATCAGGCTTATTATGAGTATCTTGCATCTGGCCGCAAAATTTCATTCGATTGATCTCGTTTTGTCCGAGATATTGAAGAACAAAAATTTTGAATAGCTATTTTTTATGAAATGTCCTGTACGATTTGACTGGTTAACAACTGAAACGAGGCATTTGGAACTGAACTCACCCTGAAAATTTCAAGTCTCTAGGACAATCTTTTCGAAAGTAATCGTGCTAACGGATGGACGGCCCATGGACAGAATTGAATTGACCACGAATACGTCGTCAGGGAGTGAGACCATTTTCGTCTCAAAATTCTAAACTTACAGACCTTTGGGCTAAACGGTATGCATTTAGACTTTACGTACTCACGTTTGGCACCAAGCCAAAGTGTACTGGGTAGATATACAGAGTGATTTGTTCTTTCGGTTATCAACGACTTTCATGAATCTCTGTAATCCTCAAATGATATCTATCATCATTAAATGAAATTTGAGAGGATTTCAAGAGGAATAAGGCGTTATTGACATCAAATGATAATATTATTGAAGAATTAAGAGCGGTCAGAAATAGTAAAAAAATCAGAACAAAACTTACGAAGACCGAATGTTTTCGTCAAAATTCGAAATTCTCATCTGCTATAGTTTGGAACAGAAATATTGGTACTACTTTCATGAAACACAAGATGTTTGATACCTACCCACATACATTCCATTGTGAGACAATATAAACTAAACACATTATTCGAGAATTCAACTTTTAGAAACCAAAAAATTGTACCTACGCATTTATCTAATATAGAGGTTCAATAAAGGAAAGAATAAAATAAATCGAACTATAGGTATTAATGCCCTCGCTCCGCTCGCGCGTGATATAACAGTTGATTAAATGACTTTATTATGATTACTATTTTCATCTCCCATTTCCAATTTTTTTTTTCAATTAGGTAGAGATGTTCTTAGTCTGAACTGCAATCCAAGCAACCCACCATACTACTTAAGATTGTATCTTGGATTTTTATGGAAAGCGATTGAATTGGTGGAATTTTTATGTTTAAAAAAGTACGAAAAATTGTACCCAATTCAAACTGACGTTTTATTTCATTGCTGCAAAATTGAAAAGTTCTTTCTTATAACTCTTCATCTCAAAAGTAGGGTACCTATTCCATTTGGATGCTGCAGAATAGAAAATTCCTATATTACCATTAAAGATCATTTCATCATTTGGACCGATATTGGAATAACCACCTTTCAATTCATTCATACTCTTCATATCTCAATACATTTTCAACATACACTTCAATATTAGATGAATAAAACATAGATTATAATGATTTAGTATTATAGGTCCATGGAATAAAATGATAAATAATACCGAACTTCAATTGATTACGCTATTATACGCCGTTTCGCATTCAAAGTGTGATTGGTTTCTCAGTTCGAGTGCGTTGGGCCAATGGCATAGCGCTATTCGCGCTTGGTGCCAAACATGAGTACGTAAAGTCTAAATGCAAACGGCATAGCTCTTCGTAGTAGAACGAGCGCTCAATGATGGTGTGGAGCTCATCGCTTTCATTGAGGCTTGGCTGTCTGCTCAGAGGAAGAAATAAAAAGGAAAAAGTAAAAAGTTTACTTATTTCTCTGAGGGTTGTCTGTTTATACAGCCATATTTCCAACAGGCAAAAAGAGTGAGTGCGGATATTGGGCTTCAAACTAATACGAAATACTCTGAGGCGTTAGGTTCTTATCCGAGTATATTTCAAGTGGAAATACCAACAATAGGAAAAGTTTCTTGAAAAATCACAATCAGTTTGAAAGTAGTCTATGATGAGTGCTGACAATTTCGTCGAATAGAGCTCCTCAAAATTTCGTGGTATAGAAAATTGAAATACCTACAGGGTGTCTCATTCAAAAGTGTCCACCCTCAAAAATTCAACAACGAATCGGAATTTGTGAAAACACTCAGACAGGCCAATTCTTGATGACAGGGGGACATGATCTGGGATACGAAGCTTTTTTCTACTAGCAAACCAATGGGGGCAGTTTTGTAGCACAAATGTATGTAATGGCTCCAAATTCTATGAGCCCTCAGTTTGTGTTCTATAAAATGAATATTCGAAAAGTTACAGGGTGTTTTTTATGGCATTACCTATAGTTCCAATAAACCAATTAAACATTCACTTTATAGAACAAGCTGCAGGTTCGTGGAAATTTTAATCCATGCATCATTTTCGTTACAAAACTACTTAATTCCTGTTCGAATTCTGATGAGGTTGCAATCCTCTCCAGAGGTTGCTAGTAGAAACAAGCTTTGTATCTCAGATCATGTCCCCCTGTCATCAAGAATTGACCTGTCTTAGTGTTTCCAAAATTCTGATATATTGAGGGTGGGCATTTTAAATACTGTTGCTCAATCTCCATATTCAGGAGCATTAAAATTCTTCACGAATTTGAAAGCTCAAAAAATCCCCATTTAGGAATTGGGAACGGGAAATTCTGATAATGACTGATTAGTTGAAATATTATTTCGGCTGTTTCCATTATCTTGGGTTGTTCTATTCAACGTTTTGGCAAGCATTCGCCAGTCGTCCTCAGAGGGTAATCGCAGAATCGAACTTAAATACAGCAAAATTAATGAAAACCAGCTTCTGACATAAGCTTGCCTAAACGTTGGATAGAACAATCCAAAGATAATAGAAACAGCCCAAATAATCTTTCAATCCCCCATTTAGCGAATTCGAATTTCATTCGTTCAATCCATGTTTGCGTATGTATCCAAACCTCAATATGTACAGGGTGTTTCATTGGGAAAGGGAAATACTTTACAGGTGCATAGGTGGCACCAAGATACCCTATTTATTGGGTCTCACTGTCTCGTAGCCGAGATACAGGGTGTTTTATGAATTTTGCCCGTTTCTTCCTGAGGCCGTACCAGACGAACCACCCGGTATATTTTCTTCATATTTGGCAAATATGTTCCTTATTAAGAGCCCAAACATATCATGCAATAACCGCCTCGAAAATCCAGGTCGGGTTAACAAAAAATTATGAATCGTTGAATATCGAAACAACACCCTGTACATCGGAATTTTGAAAATCTGTTTTAATATTCGATAGCACCACTAAAAACTAAACTGAGACGTATACTTCAAATTTTCGCGCAGAAAGTTTTACTACACAAATTTTCAAGGTGAATGTGAAGTTTTCAGGAACTTGGATACCCGAAAGTGGTTTGAAGTGACTTTAACAATGAATTATCAACAATATTGAATCCATAATCATTTAACATTACTTTGTAATTCATTTCAACGTGGTTTTCCTTTTTATAGCCGTATACTTGAAAATCCAGGTCCGGGTTAACAAAAATTATGAATCGTTTGAATCCTCGAAACAACACCCTGTACATCGGAATTTTGAAAATCTGTTTTAAAATTCGAAAATACCACTAAAAAACTGAACTGAGACGTACACTTCAAATTTTCGCGCAGATAGTTTCAATGCACAAATTTTCAACGTAGAAGTGAAGTTTTTAAGAACTAAGATACCTGCAAGTGGTTAGAAGTGACTTTTAACAATGAATTATCAACAATATTGAATCCATAATTATTTCATCATTACTTTGTGATTCATTTCCACATTAGTTTTCATTTATTGAGAAGTGAGTTGCATTATAACGTATAATAATTATGGATTTCAATATTTTGATAATTCATTGTTAAAAGTCACTTCAAACCACTTTTAGGTATCCAATTTCTTAAAAACTTCACTTTCACGTTGAAAATTGTGCAGTGAAACTATCTGCGCGAAAATTTTGAAGTGTACGTTTCAGTTCATTTTTAAGTGGTTTTTTTAATTTTAAAACAGATTTTCAAAATTCTGATGTGCAGGGTGTTGTTTCGAGGATTCAAACGATTCATAATTTTCGTTAACCCGGACCTGGATTTTCAAGTATACAGCTATAAAAAAGAAAACCAATGTTGAAATGAATTACAGAGTAATGTTGAAATAATTATGGATTCAATATTGTTGATATTTATTGTTAAAGTCACTTCAAACCACTTTCGGGTATCCAAGTTCCTAAAAACTTCACTTTTACCTTGAAAATTTGTATCTACAGTAAAACTTTCTGCGCGAAAATTTGAAGTATACGTCTCAGTTTATTTTTAGTGGTGTTTTCGAATATTAAAACAGATTTTCAAAATTCCGATGTACAGGGTTGTTGTTTCGAGTATTCGAACGATTCATAATTTTTTGTAACCCGGACTGGATTTTCGAGGCGGTTATTGCATGATATGTTGGGCTCTCAATTAGGAACATATTTGCCAAATATGAAGAAAAATACCCGGGTGGTTCGTCTGGTACGGCCTCAGGAGAGAAACGGGCAAAATTCATAAAACACCCTGTATCTCGGCTACGAAGACAGTGAGACCCAATAAATGGGGTATCTCTAGAACCGTCTTGGTGCCACCTATGCACCTGTGAAGTATTTTCCCTTCCCAATGAAACACCCTGTATAACTCCTGAAAAATTTTTCCAAACACCTATTAGTAGATAATTCTTCTACTACTGACCCCGAATTTCAATACAAATACTCAAAAACGCCAGAACAATCACTTAAATGTTTAGATTATCAGGCTGTATCGATACATTAATGAATTTCCATTTTGATGTCTAGAATTTTCACGCTCAAATACCTCGAAAATGGAACAATTCTGATGACTTTAAAACGGACGGCTGATCAACCAATCTAATATGAATTTCACTTCACTTTAATTTACAGTTACCACGGTGTTCTTATGCCGTTTGATGGGACAAGCAGATGGTACAGAAGGAATGCAGGTAAGACATCCGTATAATGTTCTTCAGTACATGCGAAAAAGAGACATACTGTCACTTTCCCTACAGTACTACTGACCGTTAATTATGTCTTCTATATTGTAATTAGTTTCATTGTGTATTCTGTTTGTGAGAAATTAATTGAATTACTTTCGATCGCGTAATGTTTTTCAACAAATGGAAATAATATTCAGACTGGTTGGTTTTCCTTTCAGCTCATATACACGAATTGTAATATATGAAAGTAAAATCTGTAATAGGTGTTTGAGCACTTTAAGTTCAACATTATTTTATGATAAGACCAAAGTATTCGAATCAGGTTCACAGTTCAAACCAGACTGGGAATTCCCATAGAATGATGGTTTATGTTCAATTCATTCAAGACTTCTTGGCGACCATCAAATAATCATCAAATAGATCAAGACTTCCTCTCAGGCATTGAAAGTTTCAATACCCTGCATAATTTTTTTTCAGATTTTCACCGATAGAGAAGTACTGAAATTCTTGTCAATTTCATCATGATGATATGAAAGAAAAGGATTGGGCGATAATGAGAACCAAAAATTCATTTTTTTACAGAAATAGCATCGATATTCAATTATTTATTTGTTCATACCATCATCAATTAATTATTTTATCACATGAGAACAAACAGTTTTCACTTTTTTGAGGGTAAAAAGGGGGTGAATGTGAAATTGTGTTAAAATGCTACAACCCTTAGGATTAGATTTACGAAATAAATTAGTGAATATCAATTGCTAATACATATTTTGGAGTTTTCTCAACCCTAAGTTTGCTTCGAAAAATACAGGGTGACTGGTGACGTAAGGGACAACGGCTAACTGGAGATAGAGGACCTCAACTGAATGAGAATTGGGGGTTTAAATGTCCCATAACGCTATTAGTTTCAGAGATACAGGGTGTTTTTTGCAGAAGTGCTAAAACTATAAACTCCCATATCTTCGTCAATATGGCAAATTTTTCGCTGATATTTGGCAAGCTTGTTACTATACATATTCTCCATCAGATCGAGAAGAAAAATCCCAAAAAATTGCAGGTCCGTATTCAAAAATTTCAATTTCCTTGTCAGGTGAGAAATATCACTCGGTATATAGATAAAAAAATTGAGTTGGATAATTGGAATCTGCAAAAAGACACTGAGTAAAATCTGTTTTCAGTTTGAATGGCAATTTTTTCATACTTTTTATGATATATTGAAAGTCGAATATAACAATTTATCCATATTTAATCAAGGAATATACTATTTCTGATAGAAAAAAACACTGAACTTGAGATCCTGAAATAATCCTGCCTGCCGCATTTTGAATATTTCTTCACATCTTGAAATACTACTTTTTCATTAATTTTTCTATCAGTATTATAAGAAAAACTCAAAAAACATACGAACACAAAAAGATTAACAGTAGCCCATATGATTCATAAAAAAATCAAATACACAAATGCTAGATATGTGAGAGCCATTCCCCTCACACATTTATTGGCTCTTTTGAACAATTGAAGTACTTTTCATATCCACAAGGTTAAAAATTATACTTTGATTGAACAGAAATACTAGATTCCAGCTGAGAAAAATTTGACCTTCTTCTCAGAACCCATCTGGTACTTATGTTTTCAAAAAATTCATTCTTCATCAAATAATGCAATAATTCATGAAAAAACAACTAAGCAAAGGCTCGAAATGAGAGCAATTTGCATCAACGCATTTATTGGCTCTCTTGAACTCTTATGATTTCTTACTCTTTGAGATTGAGGATTATTCTGAGACCTAATATTATACCGTTCATTTTGCGGAATGCAAAAACAAGTATCATCTACATATTCTTCATTCGTGAATACTGAAGGCATTTATCAGTAGATAAACAATGACACATTTCCCAATAATTCACGACCAATGAATGTATGAATATAAACGTCATTTTTTGAAATATGCCTACTCTGTATAGTAGGATGTTCTTTTTTATTATAATGATAAACTCCTTATTCTGAAAAATCACTTGTTTCCCTAATATTCTGTTTGCATGAAAGAATTCATATGCTTCTCAAAAGAAGGTTGAAGTTGCTACACCTAAGTACATATGAGAGGAAAATAAGTCCTCAAAATCATACATTATTTCATTGAGGAATAAATTTTGTTGAAATCATAAGTACTAGATGGATTATTGTTCAGGGTTCTGAGAAGAAAGTCAAACTTTCTCGAGCTGAATCCAGTATTTCTGTTCAATCAAGAGTATAATTTTCATCTTGTGGATATGAAAAGTACTTCACGTGTTCAGAAGAGCCAATAAGTTTGTGAAGGGATTGGCTCTCGCATATCGAGCATTTGTTTATTATATTTTTTTATGAATCATATGGGCTACTGTTCCTCTTTTGTATTTGTATTGTTTTTTGAATTTTTCTCATAATATTTATAGAGAAATCAATAAAAAAGTATTTCAAGATATGAAGGAATATTCAAATGGCTCAGGGTTATTTAAGTATCTCAAATTCAGGGTTTTTACTATCAGGATAGTAGGTTTCTTGAATTCAATATGAAGAATTGTAATATTCGACATTCAACATATCATAAAAACTATAAAAAATTTGTGCCATTCAAACTAAAAACAGATTTTTACTCAGAGTTTTTTGCAGATTTCAATTTTTTTTATCTCATATACTGGGTGATATTTCTCACCGGACACGGAAATTGAATTTTCTGAATACGGACCTGCAATTTTTGAGAATTTTTTCTTCTCGATCTGATGGAGAATATGTATAGTAACAAGCTTGCCAAATATCAGCGAAAAATTTGCAATATTGACGAAGATATATGGTAGTTTATAGTTTTAGCACTTTTGCAAAAAACACCCTGTATCTCTGAAACTAATAGTCTTATGGGACATTTAAACCCCCAATCCTCATTCAGTTTTGAGTCCTCTATCTCCAGTTAGCCGTTGTCCCTTACGTCACCAGTCACCCTGTATATGACTGACAGTCCAATTCATTTAATAACTCATTTAGTCATTCATGATCATTTTAGAAAAAATGCAATGCATTTTCAATGAGAAGATCTAGTAATATTATGAGAATGTGTACTGTGTAATTTCATTGAAAAATAATATGTACTATGTTTCATGTCTTCAACTACCATACATGAAAGATAGAAAACACACACAACACACTTTGTTTTGTTCATTTCGAAGGGGTATATGATCACACAATCACCTCATTTCTCATGTATTCAGATACACCCTGTATAGATTCAATTTATATGTAAAATAAATTCATTATTAAATTCTATTAAAATATTCATAATTTAATAATTTTGTACATCAGCATCCGATATCATGGGCGCAGATGGTTGGAAGCCAATATTAGGAAGCAACCGTTCACCTACCACACATTACCAGGATGAAATCAAGTACTACCAGAATCCCATACTGAAAGAAACAGTTAAGGCTGAACCACTTCCCACAACAACGCCAATACCACTAGTAAACGCTACTCGATTTGATCAGAAGTCTCTGAAAACAATTGCAATCAACGTGGTACACCACCCTGGTTATTCGAAAGGTATGAATTTTTTTTCTTTAAGCTTATTTTACTGAATACAGATTGACTTCACCTATACTTTTTTCCCTCAAACAAAATTTTAAATAACCCATGTCCTTTCTTACTGTTCTTTACCTTTGAGGAAACCAATAACAACGCTCCGAACTGAAATTCTGGCCATAGAGAGAAGCGCCTTTGTCTGTCTGTCGGGACAGTACAAGAATGCCTCAATTTGCATGGCTTCAACTGCCACTAAGGCAACTGATGGCCGTTGATTGAAAATCAAGGACCAATTATTGGAGCTGTAGGCAACCCCGCACAATAATGAAAACGTACAACAAGCTAGTTTTAGTTTAGGTAACTTCCATCAGAATATTGAGGGAATTGATAAAGCAGACGCCCTTACAAAAGAGGAGCAAAAACTCTATTCACTGGACCCGTGCTCTCATGTTGGTTAGCATCTACACTGATTAGGGCAGAGGACGATGAGTTTTTAAAGAGAAAGAAACGCCAGGTCAAAGGCAAGCAAAACACTGATTGCACCTTCATTAGAGAATGCCCAAAACCTCTGTCGTTGTCAAAAACGAATTAAGCCTGATTTTTGGGCTTCTCACAAGTCATTGTTTGGTGAGAAATCACTTGTACAAGATCGGCAAAGAAAACTCCGATATCTGTACAATATGTGAATAGGCACATAAATCACTAAGCACATTATGTCAAATAGACTTACTCCACTGACTGGCACAACACTAACGTCAGCCAACATGACAGTCTCCTAGAAAAATAATCAAATTTGTGAAGGGGGTCACATTGCTGGAAAAATGTAGAATACCCCATTGGTCGCAGTGTAGAAATGTAGTCACCAATCAAGCACAATTCAATGATCTAATTTACTGTACTCTGGTGCTTGCAACCCAAAATAGTTCTCTTGAAAGAGAGACAATATTTGGAAGGTATAAATAAAACAATGAAGTGTTTACAGATCACTTCTTTCATTATTTCATAGGAGGGCTGTACGCATCACCATATAATAAATTCATACTCAAACAGTAAGAAAAACAAAATGTAGGTAACAGCTATTTTCGGCCGTTGTTCCCAACAATAATGATTATGCTCTTGACTTATTCAATGAAACACTCTCTGCTCTACTAACGAAAAGAGTTACTGAATATTGTATTCAAGGTGGGATAGTAGTTTCTATAACTTTCCGCCATATGTTTTATTTCATAATCTGAGGTGTGAAATGACATTTTCCAGGAAAGGTCCCACCCCACAGCAAGCATGGCCCTCAATATTTTGTCTTGCCGAATCATGGCAGCCACGGACCTCATATACCCCTCAACACTGTTATTCATAGAAATCCTAACCACCATAAGAAAATGCCTTCAAAAAACCATGGTCATAATAATGGCAAGAGGGTGAAAAAACCAGGATATGGGCAATTGGTCACTGCTCATAGTACCAGAAACGAAGTATATGTTCCTGCCCCCTCCCCTGGTAAGTAATTCGCCAAAGATTATATCATTGTTTAAGGAGTTTCTCTTTGAATAATAATTTTAATATAGTATATCTATAATCTTTGGTTCGTCAAAGATTCATACTCTATAATCTTTGTAGTTCTTCTTATTATGTTCATTATCATAGATCAGATGTACAATAACAAAACCATAATGGTAAACCATCGGTTTAGGCATGTAAGATGGCGGTGATTTACTGACAACTTAAATACCTAAACCAATGGTTTACCATTGTATCTTTACATCAACGTCTTGATAAATCGAATTCGAAAGAACACATACCTACATTATCATTTTCCATATTACTGTTACTGACTGACTCTTTTCTTTTCAGGGTCCTATTCTTTCTTCTCGCAGGGAAAGAATGTTAAAATCAGAGAATCCGCAGGATTAGCGAATGATGGACAGAAAATTTTCTCCATCCAGCATCCAAACATGGAAATTTCTAGTCATTTTCCACCTAACAACTTATATCAACCAATGAATCAACCCATACAACATATTATCTTCCAAAACAGCAAGTAAATGAGATCATACCTGCTTATCAGGTGGACACACTACAAAACTTGTCTCCTCCGCAATATTTAAGAACTTCGGCGAAATAAACCAGGTTCAACCGAGCATCAACCCAGAGATTCGAACACCAGATGATAAAGTGATTTTACAGCATAATCCTCTTGGTCCAAACGATCTTATTCTTCAGTTACCTACCTATGACCCCAACTTCTTTACTTTCGGCAAACAGAAAGTTCAAAATTCTGCAAATGTTCAGATGACTAAAGAAAACATTCAACCACTCCAGAAATATCCGATGCACAACCTCGTTCAAGTGGAAGGGGAATTTGGTCAAATCAATCATATTCCCAGAAGACCAGTGACCGAATATCCAAAGGTTCCTACTTATGAGGTTACAGAAGGAAAATGGGAAGAAAACACGGCTTCAGTTGGGCACCATATGCCTAACGTAGAACTGGATGTGCCTCCATTCTTACCGACACCATATAGACCAGATAAAGCCATCCCAACATCACCAACACAAAACGAAGTATCCAATATTTTCGGCCAACTGTCCAATGTCGTTAAGAACAATCCTGAACCATACACACGAAATTCGATATTTTCGATGTAAAGAAGTCTCAACGCATTTCCCGATTCTCGGTAGACCAAGTTACTTACCAGTGACAGAGCCTTCTGAAGAGACATCTGGTAAATCCTCCTTACAACCCGTCACCGAAGAACTCGAGAAAACAACTGATCAGCAGACAACAGAACAACCTGTAAGAATAGCTTCCATCGAAGACGAAGACCCACATTGCCAAGGACTACTACTCCAGCTGAAATGCCAACAGATCTAGTGAATGAAAGCGTGGAAACAACTACACAACAACATATTGAATCAATGGAAGTCGAAACTGAAAGACCTCATAGGACGAGAAGACCTTTGCGACCTAGACCTGGAAATTCTGAAGAGGGTCATCATCAATCCCACAGAATTAGAGAAAGGCATCGAAAGAGGCCCACTCATGGTGACATACGCAATGGATCACATAGGAAAAGAGTGAGACCTCATAGGTATGAATCAGAAGAATATACTACAAACAGACCTTTGGATGAATCCAGAGAAGAAGCCACAGAGGGTTCTGCCTATAATACATCACTTTACTACACAGAGTTTCAAAGTTTTTGAGGATAACCAAAAAGAATCCGAAGAAACTCAAACAGAAGCTCACACAGAGCGAGTTAATACAAGACGAAGGCCCTATCATAGGCACAACCTCATCGAGAAATAAATAACGATAATGATGATACCACAGGCGAAGGAAATGATTATACCGAAAGAACAACAGAATCCTCACAGTCTGGCTACATTTCTTCTTATGAGAACGCTTCACAAGAAGATGATGTACCTGTGCAAACCCATGAGAGTTTCAAAGTTCCAGAAGAGGAAACTCACATTAACGAAATAAGAAATCATAATTATGAAACAACTACTACAGAAGTACTTACGACTTCTAAACTTATCAACATACCAGAAATGAAGTAGAATATTCCACACCAGCACAAACTATTCTTGAAGAAAATGCCTGGACAGAAGAAATTCCTCGAATAACTACAACACCTGAACCAACAACTACAACTACAATAGCTCCAACGAAATCTAATAGGAGACGTCCAATTAAGTACAATGCTTCCAGTAGACCTAGGTTCAGCGTAAAAGACTACCGTCAACGACTTAACCAGTATTCATCAACATCTACCACAAGTACAGAATCACCGAAACCAGTTAATGACAGTAATGTAAGGCTGAGATTCCCAACAAGACTCAGAAGACCTTTGTCAACAACTTCGACCACAACTCAAGTTTACGAGGAAACGACGAGATCTCGATTTGTACCAAAAGAACCGAGATATAGTTCACCGCAAACAAACACAGATGAAGTTATAACTGAGAAAACCATCAAAGCTGTTAACACAAGATTGAGACCGTTCGGAAGAATGAAATCAACCACAGAAGCTACAGTATCAACCGCTAAGATTTCAATAAAACCAAATTTATTCTCTAACAGGCGAAGACCTGCACTCAACCCTCTGAAAACTAGAATCTCAAATACAAACCAAGCAAATGATTCAGATAGTAAAACAGATATTCCTATTGAAGCTAATGATCAATATGAGACTACAACAGCAAATACAGAAGCTCATTCAGTGCTTAATGTAGATGAGAACATCCGATCAGAAAATAAAAATAATGCAGATCGAAAAGAAGAAGAGGAAGCAACCACATTCTTCCCAAAGATAGACATTTTGAAGAATGACGCCTTTGAATATTCACAAAGAGTGTCTGATTTAACTTCATCAATGAAAGGTGAATATGACAACTTTAAGGCAGTTCCGTCAAGCAGCCGAAGAGTGCCAAATCACTATACGATATCTACAGAAGATCCTGTTTTACCCTTAGAGGCCTTCTTCTCAAACATCAATGACAGGGCCGACAGGGGAAAGTGAAAGTGAATCTACAAAATTTAATTTATTGATGTTGTGATAATAAAGTTAGAAGTATTCGAATCATATTTGAAACTTTGGAATTTCTTCTATAAAAAGCAGCCACTTTCAACTCTTTTGTTGTTACTGTGTTATTTTCGGAAGTTTTTGGTCCTCTGGCAAAGGGAATCCATCTTTATCATTTTCTTTAATGTTTGTCACTTTTTACTTGGACTAAAAACTGTAAAAGCAACTTCAATAATCGACTATGAAAACAGATCTAGAGTCGTATTCAACATCTATTGTATCGAGCAGATTTTCGCAAAAAAATGGTGATAAATATTGATATTATTCTCAATCTGATGTAAAAGGAGATTATAATATTATTGAGAAATCGTTCACTTATATCATTCATTGTTATCATCTACATATAAATTCATTCGTAAATAATACATTATTTATTTATTTATGATCATAGATATAAGGATGAAGTTGTAATTTAAGAAAAATAAACTGAAAATTGATTTCATACTTATTCATTCGAATTCTTTCGATCCTGAGATCAACCTAACCTGACGATGATTTAAGAATTTAGAGAAAAAGTATATTTTTCTAATATGAAAAAGCGAGTTAAGGTGTTTGATCCGTTTGTAAATATGATTTAATCGATAGCGAAATATGGCGAGCAGTTTTCCAAATAACACATTTTTCAGTAACGAAACTAATACCCTGACAAGTTATCAGCTTTTACACCTCTCGAAAGTTATTTTTATTTTCGGATTTTCAACAAGATATTTTGGTTCAATTTCAGTAAGAGATCGATTGGGTGCGCTTTTATTTAAATCAATTTTTGTGATTACTTTAATCACCGATGAAGGATAAATATAAAAACAAATGTCTACTGAAATATTTGAAGCAAATACTCATATTATAATACCTAACATTTTTTTAAATTTCTACAATGCTTGTCATATTTACAAGAAACTTTGGATTTAGGGTTTAACTATCAAGAAGTACTTTCTGCAGGAACAGAGACAACAACAAGTTGTCTCTCAGGAAAAATTTTTTCAATTCACCAGTGGCGTCCGTATTGCATCGAGACCGAAAAATGATACGCCACTGTTTTCCAAACCATAGAATTACTGTTTCTTGTTTACGTTTGAAGTTAATATTCTGTGATTCTCGTTTTTAACCTCAAAGTAAAATTAAAAAGTAAAACACATAGTAAGATATTAAAAAAAAATAAAAACAAATTGCCTAGAGGACGTGTTAAAAGATTTAAAAAATTGCAATGGAATCGGCGAAGAGCCAAATTAAACAGCATCTTACTGCAATTCTAACGTTTGAACCAGAAGAAAATATATTGGAGTAAGTTAAAGTCTCATGAACTTCTCTGAAACCAAATATCTGTTTTCCTTAGTTACTTACTAGGAATCAAAACCGAAGCAGATTTTGAAGATTTCACCCAAGATATTCTCGACCTTCAAAATGGTAAACATTTAAAAGCCTACAATTCCATACGGGATATTTTGTTTGGAAAAAGAATCAAAATAATAGTAAAACAGCTGCTGCTCATTCAAACCAAAGTACGATAAAATCCAAAGAAGCAGGGATGAAGATCAAGGTACTACTAGTAAAAATAAAAATGCTTCTAAAGGAAAGAAAAAATTTCAACACATCAAACAATTTAAAGAAAAAGAAAAGATCAAAAAGGGTGAGTATTTGCATGTAATGAGAGTTTTATAATTGGTATTCATGTATATTTTTGAATAATCAACCGGTTCGTGATTCTTTGAATATAAATAAATAAATATAATCCTGTAATTACCATGATGGATTGTTTTTAGGGAGAACGGAATGCACCTGTCAGGGTCAAAATCATGGATTCATGAACAATTGTCTCAATTGTGGTAGGATACATTGTTTGAAGAAGGTCCTGGGCCTTGTTTCTTCTCGGGGAACTTGTGTGAGCGCCATCTATTATATTAATGTTTATTTAACATTTGTAGCTCAATGAGTAATATTGTGTAATATTTTTCATTTCAGATAAATGAATCTGGACGAAATGAAATATCACAGAACTATGCACCAAAAGCAAATAAGATTTTTGATGACGATAATGATTATTTCAAAATTAAACGAGAGGCAGAAAAGAAGAAAAAATCAATGGTAATAGCTCTTGATTTTGCTACTCGAAGAGTTATTGAGTCCACTGAAGAAGATGAAAGATTGAGAAAGAAAATGTTGGAAGACTGTAAAAAACATTTGAAAAATGTTGAACAACTTTTTAAGAATTTGCAGAAATCCTCAGAATATAAACCTGTAGCAGTAAGTTGATTTATTGAATGATTCATTTCTATAAGATGCAGATAAAAAATGTTAAAGAAAAGCGCCAGCAGGAGTAGTGTAGTGATTACATTCTTGTGCTGCCCACTTCCCTGCTCACTTACCTGTTCCCTGCCAAGAGTGTTTGTTTTGAATATAAACCAATTATTTGCAGAATAGGAATTACATGAAAGAATGGTGAATCTTCTGCTAAAAATGAGACATGCCAAACCAATAGGGTGGAACCTGATCTGGGAAAAGAAGATTCTTAATGCCAGATATAACTTTCAAAACGAAATTATTCTCTGAAGGATTCGATCAGGGGTTATGTTTGAGTATGCATCAACCATATGCAATTTACTAATTGCTGGTGTCAAGAAGTAAGTACATTCCATGAATGATATTGCAAGGAGATAAAAAAAAAAATCGGATTCTGGCAATTCAACTTAGAATATGTTACTTTTTTCGATTCCATTACTACTTGAATTGCTTTAAATAGGACACTCTAGGAACATTACTATTACTCCAGATTATCGTTCAGGGCCTGATTGACAGAACATTTAATTCTTGTTAAAATGTTGAAAGAAAAGATAGTGTGCTGACTGTTTTGCTTTTATTTTGAACAATTGTCATAAAATAAAAGAGCGGCCAAACATCATTCCAACATAACTATCATAAAATAAAGAGCGTCCAAACTTCATTTTCCTGCCATTAGAATCATAGATTAACTAGTTTGTCTATGATTAGAATGCGCTGTGCAAACATATCTGATAGCAAATTTTGACCCTAAAAATCACCATTTGACATAAAAGCGATATGAGCGACATAAGAAATGTAGCGGCGATAAACTGAAGTTTGGCCCATCGCTTTAAAATTTCAGTTGGCTTATTGCTTACAGCCTATGAGACCTTACAGTTCTTTACCTACATATCAATACTTGTTAACTGTTTCTTGTAGATAGGTTCTGTGAAAATTGCTTGAGTGAAACAGCCTTATCAAATTTTAAGCCTGACAATCTAGAAAACGTTGTAGAAATGATCATTTGTGTATTAAATATGATTGGCTGATATATCCATATGATAAAATTATTGATAAATGATTTCTTAATATTCATTTCGACATGAAGGAAGAAAAATTGGCCAACTAATCACAGGGGTGTTTGGTGGATACCGCAGCTGCGCACAAACCAGATCCTGACGAAATTTCAGAAGTGGAAAAATTTTACAAAGAGTATTATAATGGTAATATTTTGATTTTTAAATATATTGGTCTTTATCCAACATTCATTCAAATAAACAAATAATAACAAAAAATTCAAATACATTGAATATTGAATCAATTACCATAATTAAAATTTTATCCAAATCAGTCAAGGTTGTTTTTTCTATATGATAATGATGATTTATCTTGTCTGTTATAACATTGTTATTTTCAGATCCTACCTTGAAGTTTCCAACGAGCTATCCAACTAGCTGTTATTAGGATGTGTGGAAATAGAGGATTGCTTGAATCAAGAAGAGATATATATAGAAAACAGTATCCCAAGGAGAGAGTGGTAGTCCATTTGTTTTGATATGTGAAAACCCCATCATTTTGCCTATATTCTACCAATTGTGTGGACAGCATAAAATATGTGAGTAAAATTGTAAAATTTTCATTCCGTTCTATATGAACATATTCAGTACTTATTCACTATAAAACATAACAGTTATTAATGAAAAACATGTCTATCTCCAGATTAAAATAACACTGAGTTATTTACAAAGAATTATATCAGAAAGGAGCTTCTTTGGTGGGAAAATAAATTCATATTAGATCCACCAATATTATGCCGGCACAGTTTTAATTGATTGCATCAAAAACCCATGGTTAAAATCCTTGATTGCATTTACTTATTGAAATATTTTCAGATTCGTTGGATAAAGATTTACACAAATGTGCTAAGATGTGTTTGAGATTTGCTAATCTCTGGATGGGTGAATTAAAATATATAAATAAGCTGTTAGATTAAAAATTTGATTAATATAATACAATATATAATATTTTAATGAACATGTAAAATAAATTATACATGATAAACTGAAAAATGGATAAAAAATAGAACGAATTTGTATTCTGAATACACAATATCCTGGTTTTTCAATGTTTTTTTAAACTGCTATTTAGTGTAACCAATATTTTTTTGATTCTTCAAATGACATCTTTACTCATAAAAACGTTCTCAAATTTCTTTTCTTCCTTATTGAGTTTCACTACAATTTTGAAGAACCTGTAGAAAATATATAAAAGTTTAATCCATAACTGGTTCTATAAAACCGTATTGAACTATCACAGATTGAAAGTTACTCAGGAAAATATTGTAAAACCAAATAAGGCTACTAATCTGAGCCACTAAGGCAATTTGCAAGTAAATGTGTGTCTTCCGCCAGCATTTGTTCAAACACTAACTTCAATGTTGTAAAAGTGGGCCGATCACTTGGTGACTCATTCCAACAGTTGATCATAATGTATATCTGGAAAAATATCATCGTTAACATTTTATAATCTCACCTTATTCTTATAAATAGGTACACTTTGTTCAAACTGAGAAAAATTAACTAACACCATCAATTGATCATAGAACTTAATTTAATGTTATAATCTCTATCAATATTAATGTTTATCCTACACCGGTAATATACGAGGTCTGTTCTAACGATGAAGTGAATTTTGAATTTTAATTATCGATTTTTTTGTTATGTTGGTACACATACAGGGTCGGCCATCCATAACTTTTCACCCCGAAATTTTGAGCTTTGTCATGAAATAACGAAAAAACGCTCAGACAGGTCAAATTTTGTTGAAAAGGGGACAATTAAGGGTGTTCAAATGACTTTGATATCACTACCCCTCTAGCCGCAACCTCTAACACCTCTCATTTTTAAATAAGGTAAAAGGTCTAGCAGCACCTTGTTGAAAAGGCAATTCAATTTCCTGCATGAGTGCGCTTTTGTTTGAATTTAATTAGTTGCTGTTAGGGTAGCGGCTAGAGAGTTAGTGATATCAAACTCATTTCAACACACTAACATGTCCTTCTGTAAATAAAATTCGACTTGTTCGAGTGTTTTTCCATCTCAAAGATTCAAATTGGCGTGTGAAAGTTATTGATGGAATACTGAGTCACTATGTAAATAAAGCGTTGAAAAAAAATACACTCATTCCTTTCCAACAAGGTGCTGCTCGACCCCCTTTTTTAATTCAAAAATGAAAGCTGTTAGGGGTTGCGGCTAGAGGGGTAGTCATTTGAACACTCTCATTTGTCCCCCTTTCAACAAAAGTTGACCTGTCTGATCGTTCTTTCGTTATTACATCCCAGAGCTCAAAATTCGTGGTGGAAAGTTATGGAAGGCCTACCCTGTATGTCTATACAATGTTGGCATTATCTGCCAATCTGGACTAATAGACAACTGAAAAAGTCAGGTTAGGTAAGGTAAGCACCTTTCATTGTGAAAGTAAATAGAACTACCAAGAAATAGAAGTACACTTACAGCTCCTCTGGGCAAAACTGTGGTTTTGCCATCCGTTCTCCCTCCTTCAATAGCACAAGTAACTGTTGAGTTTCAACCCCTGGATAAGGGATAGCGCCTAGGGAAGCTATTTCCCACATCAGTATTCCAAAAGACCAGACGTCACTTTGGCTAGTATTAATTGGTGTGTCAAGGACTCAAGTGCCATCCATCGTAACGGTAACTTGCCGTTTGTCATTTTGCAGTAAATGCTGTCCATGTAAACATCCCTACTGAGTCCAAAATCTGAGACTTTGACTGTTTTATGTCCATCATTAGAATGTTTCTTGCTGCTAAATCTCTGTGCAGAACTTTTTGGCTGGATAAGTATTCCTGCGAACATGAAAAATAATGTACACCTTTGAGGATATGATCTAACCAAACTACTTTCAGGTTCAGGTACTTGGTTGGGTTAGTTCAGATTATTACATTGTTTATATGCGGAAACCGATTTAAATGATACTCAGATCGAACCATTTTCGAATTCGTAGGGTAGCACTGATTTCCAATAAGCGGAAAGAGAACAGAAATCAAATATTGTATCGACAATACCGCATGACTGACACTGTCTCTGTTAATATGGTGGCATTATGAAGATAACAAATGTAAAACGTAAATATTACAAAATTTCTTATTCAGATGTGGAAATCAACATCGGAAACATAGGAAATTCAATGCCTCAGAGAGAGAATTTTGCCGTGTAGTTGACCAGTGTACAATAGAATGGTTCGCGTGTTTCGAAACTCTCTAAATAAACGAGCGACTGGAATATTGCAGTTTAGTCTCTCTCTTATCGTTGGGAGTGGCTTAATCGAACAGTGTGGTAGGGAACCTGCAGTAATCGCATCAATGATTACCCGTAGCCTGACGCATTTACTAAATACGTTGGACTGTCCGTGTTAGTCGATTTGAGAGAGACAACCATATTATTTGTTCATTGGATCATTCATCGCGTCAAACTAAAGCTAAACATAGCATGTAAAATGTCCAGTATAGCACTGTCCAACTACAAGGCAAAATACTCTCTCTGGTGCATTGAATATCGTATGTACCTGTATATTGGCTAATACTAGTATTCTTTTTACCCACTTCAACTGAGATTAACTGAAAACTACTGTCATAATTCGAGTTTTAAACTGAACTGTCAGCAGTGTCTCAGTTAATCCCAGTTGAAGTAACAAGAATACTAGTTGTTTGTTTATATTTTTGAATTTTAAGTTGTGAAATAGCTGTATTAATCAAAGACTTGGATTTAGGAAATAACGAAGTAAGTGAGGTTAACTGGTCGAACTTTGGTAATTTTTTCTTAAAAAAACTGAAGAAAGTGTCGAGCGCTGAAGAAAAAGTGCTTCGAGCACAATGCACTAAGCCCTATTGAAAAGTGCTCCGGAATCTCGAGCACTAAGCACAAGCCCTTATTTTTCAAGGAATGCTCGCGATTACTAAGCACTTTAGGAAAGTAATTCGTTTACACGAGCACCAAGCGCTAAGCACTTTTCAAAATAAACCTTTGCAATTTCCATCCAAATGTCTCTCAGTTTGAAATTTTGATTTAATGTCTTGATTTTATCTTTCGAGTGTTATGTGTTTTTAATCAGGCGCAATGAAATTGACAATCGTTTTTCCTAAGTCCAACATTGTCGTTCACAGACGAACATAAAGTTACCACGACGTCATATAAAAAAATGGAGGAATAGCATGTGGTCTCGAAACAGAAGTGAAATTCGAAAAGTTATAGAAAGACAATGACGTCTTGGCAACAAATTAGATGGAAATTTTTCTTGTGGCGAAGCAAAAAAAAGCTGTCTGATAAGAACATTTTCTGAGCTCTTTATGTCATTCATTAACAGACTTTAACTTGAATATTCGCCAATAAATAACTTGAGAGCATGATTATAGAAACTTGCATCGTATTCCAAAAAGAGGGCGCATTTCTCCATAGAATTTCCCAAAAAATCGCCATATAACATAACAATTTGTTCTCCGTGTCAAAATAATGAGAACATAAAGACTTGTTCCAGTCCATAACATACAGCGAGATCGTTTTTTTAACACCAGATTTATAATGAAGGAAAAATTTAACAACTTAGATATCCGCAGAGGTTGACCGAAAAAATTAATATTTAAGTTCTTTGTTATTCCAATCAGGCAAAAGTCCGTAATTTTCATGTTCCGACAAGTCTATAAAGGGCTTAGTGCTTGGTAATTTCTGAAAGTGCTCGTGAGCACTTTTTCGAATTACTAAGCACTAAGCCCTTTCAAAAAGTTCGCGAAGCACCAAGCGCTAAGCACTGGTCACTCTAGTGCTCGCGAGCACTGTGCTTACGAGCACAAAAGTGCTTCGAGTGCTTTCACGAGCACTAAGCCCTATACTTCGGCACCGCTCTGGTAGGACATATTAGACATAGAAAAACTTTTCTCTCAAAGTTATACATGCTACCTGTGTGCTCCTTGTTTTTAACAATTGCCAATTGAAGCTTTCATTGAATTTTTTTGCTGGTCAAGACATGAAATGTTAGCATTTATACGCAGTAATATTTATACTTACCATACCACTGGCTATTTGCCTCCCAAAAGATAACATATCTGTTTTGGTGAGTGTGAGTTCTTGATCCATTTCTCTCCAATCAAATGTGTATAGTTTATTCGTGCAATCATTGGGTCCCTGTTCAGACTGTTCTGTTTGTAGTTTATTGAGCCTGTAATACGGTTGGGTATAATTTTAAAATTTCAAAGGTGACATCCTGATATTTTCATCAGATTTTCGTAGATGTAATTTGATTTATGCTGAAGTATTAAATTTTAATTCAGATTCGAATAAAAGCTGAACAAAGTTCATTGTAATAAAAATAGTGAAAGCAGAGAATAATATTAATCGATTGAAATCAACCAATATTAAACTCGTACTTCGGAGCTAATCTCGTCCTCGTTCAAGACAAAATGCAAGGAAGTGGTATCAAACAGAGCATCTTTGGATGGCTATTTCGTCCTTATTAGGACTCAGAATAGCTTTGAATGATACAATGTATTTCTTGGAACTTACGGCGAAATGGCATCTTCTTTAAGGTATAAATATACCGAAGACGCCATCTCTAGTTCCATACGAAAATATTCTGCCATAGCATGAACCTTGAACGAAGTAGCGAGATGTTTACCATTAGTCGCATTGACTGAAGCGTTCTTGCATTTCGCAAATTTTACGTCTTCGGTCCACGACGCGGTGCGCTCAGGGTAACGTCAGTTGACACCGTAGTAAATTAAATTTAATGTTCATTATAATATATGTACTGAAATCAACTTACTTATATTCGACATGGGTGTAAACTTCTCTGAGATAAGATAGCAAATCTCCTTTTGCACAGTATTCAACAACCAAAATTGGTCCATTTTGAACTCGGTTGATGTAACCTATGATGGAAACAATGTGAGGATGTGACCCTACTTGCTTCATTATTTCTATTTCTTGATTCAGTTGACGTATTTCATCTTGGCTTGCATTATCTAGAATATAGAAAATTTTGGTTACAGTAGTTAGACAAGTCATTTTATTGAATGAATGGGTATTTCCAGTATGTAAAATATAAGTGTTTTTTTTGTGTCACGATATCATAGACATGGGCGCAGAGGCTGATTTTTCTGATAGAAATATATAACACTAGTTTACTCACCTTTCAAAACTTTGCAGGCTACTGTTTTTTGTCCAATAGTAGCTTGCCATACAATACCAAAAGCTCCTTCCCCTATTACTACCTTGAAATTCACATCTTCAATTTTCAACAGCCATTTATCCGCAGTGTATGACACTTGTGGCAAGTTTCCATACTGTCGTTCTTCTTGATTGATACTCTAAAAATAACGATTCGAATATTTCACTAAAGATAATAATTATCATGATATATGAAATATCATGATAACAAGTGGTTTCTGAAAGATTTTTCGAGTGAATTCTCAGAACGTGTGCATTCAAAGCACATTTTTCGTGAATTGCATTACTTATTAGCAATATAAAGGGTTTTCTAATAAGAGGTGTTATTTTGAAAAGCCCGCTATTTCGGTAGATATCACGTTTGAAACTGTCATTTTTTGACATTTGACAAGAGAAACTACGCCATTAATAAAAATGGAACGATACACGCTTCAAGGACGCATTGATTTACTAAAATTCACTATAAAAATGGTGAAATTTGGCAGAGACGGTTCGTAAAACTCGAACATTTTTGGGTCGTAGTGAAGCACCTTGTCGGACCGCAATAAGGAAATTGGTGGAAAAATTCGTGCTGTTGGGACAAGTTAGTGATGTGAAGAATAAAACCCGTGAACGTCGCTCAAGAACAGCCGAGAATATTGCTGCTGTAGCCAAAAGTGTTTAAGAAAACCCAGGCTTGTCCATTCCTCGTCGTTCTTTGGAATTAGGCATTCCACAAACGCCATTGCACCGTATTTTGCATAAAGATTTGGGTCTGAAGCCTTATAAAGTTCAGTTAACACAAGAACTCAAGCCGGCCGATCATCAACAACGTCGTGTCTTAACTGATTGGGTCGTTGATATGCATGAACATGATCCGGTGATCACAATTGGCCACCGAGATCTTGTGATTTAACACCTTGCGACTTCTTCCTTTGGGGCCACGTGAAAGAGAAGGTCTACGCCAATAGCCCAGCGTCTATTCAAGACCTCTAAGATGGAATTCGTGAGGCTATCGAGGACATTATGGAAATTTTCATTAAAAGGATGTGGTCCTGCAAGCGTGGTCGTGGTGGTCATTTGCCTGATGTTATTTTCCACTATTAACGGCATAGCTTCTTCTTTATAATGAAATAAACATCCGATCATTCATATTGAAAAATGGCATTTTTCTTTGAATATCAAAATAACAGCTCTTATTGGAAAACCCTTTACCTACGTTGAAATGATGAGTTATACTTCCTGTCACAATTGAAAACACTATATTTGTATTCAGGTGAGTGAATATGAATCTCATGAATCGTGATAACTTTTCGCTATATTCCCATTCACATATCTGATAATTGATATGTTTCTGAATAAAATGAAAATAAAGGAGAAATAAAACTCTGCTTGAATGCATTCGTTCTATAAAAAAACGTATACCAATAATCTCAGATTAAAAAGAAATTTCACTTCTTGCTCTGAGCCAATAATAGTTTCGAAGACGAAAAATTTTTTTCAGACCACGGAAGCCAAATGTCACTTTTACATTATTGTATCAACATAAGGAAGAAACCTGTAATCGTCTAAATAGGCATCTAGGAGCGGTGCTTCAAACTAAATCTATACAGGTTTGGAAATTAACATCGGAAACATAGGAAATTCAATGCATCAGAGAGAGAATTTTGCCCGGCAGTTGACCAATGCTCTAATCAAAAGGTTCACGTGATTAGTAACTCCCTAAATAAACGAGCGACTGGAATATTGTAGTTTGGTCTCTCTCTTATCGTTGGGAGTGGTTTCATCGACCAGTATGGTAGGGAACCTGTAGTACTCGCATCGATTATTACTGGCAGCCTGACGCATTTAATGAATGCTTGGGACTGCCGTGTTGTAGTCGATTTGAGAGAGACAACCATATTATTTGTTCATTGGACCATTCATCGCGTCAAACTAAAGCGAAACATAGCATGTAAATATGTCCAGTATAGCGCTGTCTAATTGTACGTCAAAATACTCTCTCTAATGTGTTGAATATCGTATGATTCCAACCTACATAAATGTTACACTTACTTGTTCTATTTCCTCGAGGTTGTCCAACTTCAAATCGTTTTCCCTGCATTTCCTCTGAATTAAAGGAATCAAGATGGCTGTTAAAACAGACGCGGCTCCAACCGTAACAATTATCGCAAGGAGGATTTTCATATCTTGATATTTTTCCTCAGGCATAGAAGGAATTCTGAGTGGATGCATAGAAAGTCGGTTTGATATTGCAGGGTCGCTTTTGCCTGCTGCTGATACTGCTTGTAGATGGATTTCATAGTATGATGTTAACTGCATATTTTTGAAGGTGGCGTTCGTTGCTTCCTAGAAGAAAATATGAGGTGTGATATTAATAGACGAATTATACACAAAAATCAGCTTTCACAGTCTGATTTTTCAATTAAAACTAAATATTGTGGAATATCTATCTCGACTAGAGGAACCCATCCTCAAACACACTATAATGACTACGGCTTCGATGAATATGCCTGTGCTTTGATGGGTTCTTATTTGGGTGGGAGATCGCAGGTAGTATTGAGTAATGGAAAATATTCATCCGGATTGGGCGTGTGTACTGGAGTACCCCAAGGTTCTATACTGGGCCCTTTACTCTTCATTATACTGTGTGTTTGGTCATGACTTAGCGATAATTCAAGGTCATCAAATATACCTAATATTATCGACAAAAACACCCCCTTAGTTTTGGAGTAGCCTCCATTTCAAATTTACTCTTTTATTTTCGTTGACCCTTCCAAATAATATCGATTTCTTTGGACATAAGCGCCCTACAGATGTGAAAAATGTTTTTTGAAAGATTATATTACCACCTTTCATTGAAGTATAACAATATAAAAACATTCAACTTGAAGACACCATAAAAAAATCTTTAAAAAAGTTTTAGTAAAAATATTTACTGATTTTTTTAGTAAATCCGCAATAGTACAAGAACTAGCACATTGAAGTATACTTTTTTCAATGATTTAACACGCAAGGATATTAGCTACAAAACAACACTAACATCATTTCTGTAAGTTACATCATTTGAGAGTACCTAATTGCTGTTCGAACATGATCACTACGCGAGCAAAAGACAAAAGACAGGTCGTCATGAAGCCACTGCCTGTCTACAGAGCATAGGCGGCTATTTTGAGCAATTTTTATGATTAATTTGTTTGTTTGATCATTGAAAATTATCGAAAGTACAGTAGTGAGGTTTTTTTATTTTACCAATTTTTATGTGGGTCATGTTGAACAACAATTACTTTCGAAATATGTAACTTACAGAAATTATGTTGGTATCGTTTTGTAGCTAATATCCTTGCGTGTTAGCTCATTGAGAAAAAAATTATACTTCAATGTGCTAGTTTTTGTACTATTACGAATTTACTAAGAAAATCAGTAAATTTTTTACTAAAATTTTGTTAAAGAATTTTTTTATAACATTTTTAAGTTACTTATTTGTTTTCATATCGTTCCACTTTAATGAAAGGCGGTAGTATCATCTTCCAAAAAACATTTTTTTCATATCTGTAGGACCTTTATGTCCAAAGATATCGATATTATTAGGAAAATAAAAAAGTTAATTTAAAAAGGGAGCTTCTCCAAAACTGAGGGGGTTAACTTCAAAATATGGGTGTTTTTGTCGATAAAATTAGGTATATTTGATGCCCTTAAATTATCGCTAAGTCATCACCAAACACACTGTTTATACGCTGATATTCTCATTTCTGTGACTAGCTTGAGACTTCAGGCGTATGCCGATGATATCCAGTTGTACCGGGTTTTCACTATAATTTGACCCCCCTTTAACTTTGTTACTGAAGGAGATACAAAAAAAGTTTCGTATAAAAGTTTCACGAAATCAACTGAAGTTGTTTGATATGAGTCCAGAAACTGAAATATATACAGGGTGGCCAACATATTGATGGCAACTTCATCGGTCAAACGATCCGATCGAATAATTAAACTGGAGAAAAGCGGAAAAAACCGGAAAATTGCGTGTTTTTTCTTTTAACCCATAACTCTGCCATTTGCAATATTTAGAACTGAAACTTCACACGATAGTAGCTATTGACGTGCAATTCATGTGTGCCAAATTGGATAAGGTCGGATAAATAGTTTTCACATAATTCCCATTTGAATTTTTTTGGACATATTTTCGCGGAGAGCTGGATGCGTTTGAGGTCATCCGATTGAAATTAAAAAAATTGATTTGGAAAGAAGACGTGATCAGTAACAAAACGTCTATTCTGATTTTTCAATAAAACGCGTTTAAGTGTGTTAAAAACTAGTGAGAACATGAGGGAAAACGACCGACCAAGCGAGAGTGGTCGAGTGGTGAGGGAATGAGCGAATCGAGGGGAAACGCCGCGGAAGCCAACGGTCGCCGAGTTTAAGAATTGTTGCGCGGACAGCGCACCAAATTTTGAACACATATACGTTTTCACTCGATTCGCTTATTTCCTCTCCACTCGACCGCTCTCGCTCGGTCGGCCGTTTTCCTCATGTTCTCACTAGTTTTTAACACACTTAAACGCGTTTTATTGAAAAACCAGAATAGACTTTTTGTTACTGATCACGTCTTCTTTCCAAATCAATTTTTTAATTTCAATCGGACGACCTCAAACGCATCCAGCTCTCCGCGAAATATGTCCAAAAAAATTCAAATGGGAATTATGTGAAATCTATTTATCCGACCGAATCCAATTTTGGCACACATGATTTGCACGTCAATAGCTACTATCGTGTGAAGATTCAGTTCTTAATATTGCAAAATGGCAGAGTTATGAGTTTAAAAGAAAAAACACACAATTTTCCGGTTTTTTCCGCTTTTCTCCAGTTTCAATTATTCGATCGGATCGTTTGACCCACCATTCTCTTCACAATGTAATTCTCTACAATTCATCCCATTGTAACGTTATCACTGCATCAATAGTTTCCATTTTGCAACGAAAAAACTGAAAAGAACGCGTATTTTTGTTGTTTTTTGTTAACAACAAATAAAAAAATGGCATTTTCGTGTTGAAAACACGGTGGGAATAAACTACGGACTGTCCTGCACGGAATGGCACAGGTGGCTTCCAGGTAGTATTTTTGTCAAAAAACTAATCATTTGTAGCTCTGTTGCTTGGCGTATCTTGCTCCCGAATGAGTTTAGGACAATGTGCGCGTGAATGAGTTCAAATTCAAGCTTTATTTGTTGGATCAGCAAAACCTTCAAGAATTTATCGAGACCATTTCTGGTGGCTTTCTTTGGCATGTATTGGAGAATTCATGTTTCTGTTTAATTAATTTTGTAGTATTGTTTGGATGCAGACATTGTCTTGAATATATTGTTTTTTGATTAATTATATGTTCCTTCTAATTCTCACGCTGTGGTGTGGTTGAGTATGAATAGCCTGTCTACACTAAGCCGCTCCATAGCTTTTTGTGATACACATTGATTCACTGATGTAACTTTTATTTGTAACTGGGTAATATTCAATGAAGACGGTTTATTGTTATTATTATTATTATTAATTTAAAGTTCATGGTTATTTTGAGCTTGAGATAAATATTAAAAAATAAAATACTCACCCCTGAAATGTTCAATATTGGAATTCGACTTGCATCGACACTTTTGTTCATTATGTTTAATTTAGCTATATAATAGTCTGGAACGAGTCTAGGCTTCGACCATTTTAGGTATATATCATAGACGGATGGAGATAATTCAATCTCTTTACTCTTCAAATTTTTTGGTTGTTCTGGTTCTGAAATAAAATTCATCGATGTTACTCTCCCATTCGGGCGATTTTTCATGAATACAGCCAGGTCACAAAAAAGGACCTACAATTAATGAGAGGCCTAAATATTGGCTAAATTATTAAGTTATTAAGGAAATGAATTGTTTTATGTCAATATCTCAGAACATTATTCAATATTTTATCTGGTGTCCCAAGGTGAGTGGCCTATTATAGATTATTATGGAAACTATTGATAGTAAAGATTTCAAATTTTGTGGATCGATTTTTGGCCATGTAAGGTACATTTTTAAAATAATTTCCCATTTCCAGTGTTGCCGGATGTACGACAATTTGGCAACAATCCACTTAACCTATCTCAACTGGATTCCGAGTTATATGCGTTTATTAAATTTCAGATTGATTCAATAAGCATTTATTTCTTTCGTATTGTTATTTTCTCTATGTCGTTCATAGATCGATATATCAATGAATCAGTTTAATCCATAAATGTCAAAACAAACAATTATCGCCTAACAGGTGTTTTGTTTCGAGTTTTTTCTATAAATAATGGTTCAAGAAAGATATACACATCACACATGAAGCTTTAAGGCCGATTCTCACTTTCGTGCAAGCAACGTGCTCGGCACAGGTAAGGCACCGGATCGGCAAAATATCTTTTCCATTGATCATATGGTTTTTGTGTGGTTAAATTCACATTATACCGGCAACGGCTCGGCAAGCGACGCCTTTGACCGCGGGGTTCTTCTCAAACAATATTTGCCGAGCACGTTCCGTGCACGTTCCGACAGTGTGAATACGTTACCGGCTTGGTAGCATTTGCGTTCCTAGGATTTTGGGAGTGTTGTGGTGACAAGAGCGAATATGTCGTCTCATCAGAAGAAGGATACTTTTTCATTCGAAGAAGATGAAATCCTTATCGAATAAGGTAGAGAAAATGAAGTCAAACTCATCCCTAGACATTCGATAATATTGAAAACATTTTGTCTGGTCATCTAAAAGTTCCGGGTGCAACGTTGCAAATTCTCCTTCTTCATTTCGTTTTTCTAGCATTTTATGTACCCAATAACGCCTTTTTCTCTTTCTTGAATTATTGTTCATTTCAAGCTCTTCTTCATCTAATAACAGGGCAATTTTTATTAACGTAGAAGTAGAGAACATTTCATTTTCACAAAGCTGAAATCTACTTAACCCTCGGCAAGCCTATAGCAGTGTGAATACCCTCAAGAAATCTTGCTCGTGCCGAGCACGTGCCTTGCCGTTGCCGATTCGGTTCCTTGCACGTCTAATGAGAATCAACCTTTAATGAATTGTTTATCAGATGGTCTCTTGTCTCCTCTGCTTCTCCGCATTCTGTTCTTATACGATTAAGAACAGTCAAAAGTTTTCTTAGAAGATCAAATCCAGGAACTTTATTATTAATAATGCTCTGAAATATTGACATAAAACGAGTTTTGGAGGCCAAGTTTAAAGGTTCCCTAAATTTTCTCTGAAAATCTCCTTTTCAGTTTTGTTACATATATTTAGGACACACTGTATGTAATACCAATCATATTAATATAGTATCATGAAATATCGGACGCATCTACTTTACTAGAATGAAACTAATCGAAATTATTTCAATAATATTAGGTATATAAGGTAAAAATTATTTCACAAGAGTGTTAATTTTTTTTGAATTACTTCTCTTTATTAACTTACCACATATTGTTAAGTCGTTATAAGTTTCCAAACAAGTGGGTATAATGACATCCACGGTTTTATTTTCACTTTCCCTCTCAAAATCAGCTGACTGGGCTTTGATCATAAGAGCGTATCTGTATCCAAAGTGAAGATTCCCCAGATGGATTTTGTATAATTCCGAAGGCTATAAAAATGATTTCATTATGAATCACAAGCTGTGATTTTATTCATGCTTAGATGTCAAAAACATAAATAGACCCAATTTTTCCAATAATATACATAGCCGAAATGAATAAGCCTTGGCATCAATGCCATTTTTGCCAAACGGAATTGATAAATATTGACCCATTTTAACACCCAATTTGTACCATTTCAATGTACAATTTATAATTATGAATCATGATATTTAGGATGAAATACCACTATCTAGCTATGGGATATGATTATCCTTCGATATGGTCCCGTAGCGGTCTTAAAATAACATGAGATTCGAAAAATCATCACTTGGAATGCCAGACTTGGTTTAAAACACCCTTCTGGTCCAAGAATATGAATTAAGTATTTTTTATCTGAATATTGAAGGTATTTATTCGAATAGTTTTAAGTTTCAATTTTGTAAAAACGGCGAGACAGGGTTTTTTCTACTGAGGTTTTTCCCTGTGCTCTGGTATCATACGTCGAATAGTAGGTATGGTAGGTACCCCGTTTTGTACCAACCTCAGCTAGGGCCTTTTTTGTTTCATGTATCGTATTTTGTTAGCTCTCATTTCTAAAGAATATAATATGTAATGTATAATTGTCAATGGCACCCAAACAGAAAGTATTCAGAAGAATATGTCTCATGCAAAATGAAAATGTATTTCAATCAAGAATATATACTCAATTCATAAATACTTATAAATGCGGACGATGGAAAAAATTCGTAATCATATCGTTTATTAATCAAGCGAAAAATGGTCTTGAACCATTAAGTTGAAATACTTATCCAGTAATAACTGTCATTAATAAACTATTTGGTTGAATAAATGTTATTTGGCATATGAGATACAAGTGTCATAATATGAAGTTCTGTTTCAGAAGTAAAATTTCTCGTATTGCTACTTTGTGTTCTGTTGCCCATAACAATTGCACATTAAAATCGTAGAAATTGAGTAATAGAATGGGTCATTATTGATATTTAAAAGGGTCATCACAATATATTTTGTCATCGTATTCAAAAGTCGTTACTTACATCAGTTATCTCATATGTGTCTGCAGCTGGTGCTGTATCATATTTATTTCCTGTACTTGTACAATACAAAATTATTTCATAATAACAGGATAAATCTAAAAAACATAAAAATTGAATGAGAAAATGTGATCAGTCATAGCATGAACTCTTGAAGTTCTTGGATTTAACTGACAGTCAATCTTACCAGATGCTGGAATCCATTCAATAACGGATTCGTAGCTCTCTTCTCCAGGTAGAAGGGATACTGATACATTGGAAACTGGCAAAGGTATTCTTTTCGTTTCAGGCGTCAGCACAGTAAGATTTTTCGAAATAAAAATATTTTTTTCATCTAGTGCCCAAAGCGTAACATTATAGGTTTCATTTGGTGAAACATTAAAAACACTATAATAATTACAGAAAATCTGAAAAAAATACACGCATCAACAGGAATTCTTATGTTAAACAACATACCTATTGGTGGATGTTTTGAAAGTATTTCTTATGCGTCTATTGCGATATCTGAATTGAGTCTGACAAAAATTTGAAGAAATTACTTACCACTTCTGTGAAAAATTCTTCATGTGAGTTCGATATGTGTAAAAAATATGCTATTTTGCTTCCATTCCAAGCGAATGGTATCATTTTTTCATCCCATTCTATATGAAACATATCTTGAGATTTACATTTCAAATGTAGCTCTTCTAAACCCTTGTGGTGCGTCCAATTCAAAGAATCTGTAAGAATTCTTCTCATTCAATTATGATAATTCACCAAATGTTAAAAACAATTTTGAATGTTTGTTATATTTATTGATTGGATTATCAAAATTATCATTAATATAATTTCACGGATTGGCAGTTTATGGCCTGCTGAAGGAAAGATAAGATGCTTAAGGTACGTTCATTACGACTATACTCCGTTCACGAAAGGTTGAGCCGTCGGTTGGCCATGGAAATTTGGCATATTCCACTGTGTATTTTAAATTTTAGGTTATGTTCGCTATTTTCTTGTCAGATTGATACGCAATGTTGTCAATATTGCATGGAGTTCTCTGATAACTCGCAAGCTCGTCGGACGAGGCCGAGTACTTTCGGCAACGTTGACTTTATTTTACTCTATGACAGTAAATATTGCCAACTTCAGATAAATAAAGAAACGCCTACTATGCCCTCAACCTTTCGTGAACGGACTATAGGTCTCTTTTAGAACCTTTTTATCGATATGACTGAGGCAGTACGTCCTCTGGAGTCTAGATTACAAATATTGTGTGGGTCAAGCAACCTATTGTGTGTCTATTGTGCCCTCCATCGGAGCAGTTTTCGCAATGGCGCTACAGCTCGCTCTTCAGTTTGAGATCCCCAATGAACTGCAGTGTCTGAGAAAGCTTTAAGGAATCTAGATCCGCCTTTTCCCATACCTAATTCTCGTGTCTAACACATTCTTTGAGCAGGCTCGTACTGGTGACACATTCTGTAATGAAGTGAACAGGAGTTTCCTCCTTTTTCCCACAGAATCAACACTCGTCAGTTTCTGTTAATTTACATCATATGCTTCTTAAAGCGACAATGTCCATTTAGAAAGCCACCTTGCCGTTTTATCGTACCGAAGGAACTTTTCGGAATGATTCATTCTCGGAAGATTCCTTCAGAGTGCTTCTCCTTCAGTTTATTTCATCTCCGAAAACTTTTTCTCATAGGTACATTTATCTATACCACAGAAGGGTTCTGGGCCAATGAGTGACACTCGTGCGCCCTCTTTGGCAAGTGTATTGGCATCTTCGTTTCCTTTGATTCCCAAATGGCCGGAAACCCAGATTAAAAGACCTTATTTTTCTTGCCTACTTCATTGAGTTTGTTCCGGCACTCCCAGATCATCTTTGAGTCGATGACGTAGGAGCTCACTGCTTTAATGTCAGCTTGACTATCTGAGTATATGGCTATATCGCACTTCTGATAGTTTCTTTCTAGATTTATCCCCAGACATCTTTCAATAGCTAAGATTTCCGCTTGAAAGGCGCTCATACAGAAAGCCTATCGACAGTGCACATTGGTACTTGGCCCGTATATCTCAGCGTCAGCACCTTTAGAGGTGTTGGAACCATCTGTATACCATTTTACGGTAGTTTCTTTGAGGTTATAGTCGGTGTATTCCCGTTTCCATTCCTCTCTTTACTTAGCAATGTCCTGAAGTTTTTTCAGTGCTTACTTTCTTGATCATTACATCACTAGGGAGGTTTGCAGATGAGATGTAGTTCTTCAGAGAAGACCAGACTCTCTAATTCTCTATTCTCTCATTACCTGTACCTTGATTCCTTAGATATTCTGAGGATAGCCTCATGGGCTACCCTATCAATCACTAGATGTAGAGGTATGAGATCCGCAATGACCTCAAGTGCCCTAGATAGGCACGTTCTCATAGCTCCAGTGATGCACACACAGGCAAGCCTCTGTACTTTATCTAGCCTTTTCCTCGTACTTACCTGGCTTGCCTTGGCAAACCAGGCTACTGCCCCATATGTGATGATAGGTCTCACAATCATGAGCGTACATCCATCGCATTATTTTTGGGTTAAAACTCCAATTTTTGTCGCATAGACGTCTGCACGTCGTTAGAGCACTTTTAGCTCTGCCAGTAGCAGTTTCAACATGCTTATTCCACTGAAGTTTACTATACAGTGTTATTCCTAGCTATTAAACTTCTGACTTCCAATCCAAGATATTTCAGTTTAAATATAACGTTTTCATGTAGGGAAGGTTTCTTTTCCGAGTCAACGGAATTACTACAGTCTTGTTCGGGTTGATGTTCAACCCTACAGACAAGCATCACTGCTCAATAATTCTGCAGTAAGTCGCAAAGATTGCCTTCGAGTTTGCCAGACCTTGTTGTTCTTGCCTACTTCATTGAGTTTTCTTCAGCGCCTCATATTAGCTGTGAATTCAGTGCTTTAATAGTAGCTTACTATCAGAATGGATCACTATGACACACTGTTCCTAATTCCTTTCCAAACATCCAAGGAGAAGCGAGCCAGAAATGAAGTGTGTTTCATAATATCTCAAACGTATCGAGTGGTTATGTTAAAAAAATAATTTTGAAATAATCTTACCCGATATAGATATATTGGTATTGCTGCAGCTACAAGTTTCAGAAATTGAACATCCCGAAGGCTGAAAATAAAAATGAGGTATTTCAGTGTAACTTTCAACATGAATTCTTCCTTATAGTGCATCACTAACAAAATTGTGTAGGTATTAATCTAGTGACCAATCTTGACGAATTTGTTGAATTTTTTCTATGTTAGAATGTGAAAATTGTAAAAATTCAGTATCTGTAAAATTACTGAATATTTTTGAGTTCTAGGTTACTCTATATTTATTGTATTCAATATTGAATTAGTTGACGGGCAATTATTGAAAAAACAGTTTAAATACCCGCCAAACTTAAATATTAATTCAATAAAAAAATGTTGAAAAAAACATGTTTCATTCTGAAATCTGAATGGGTATAAAAGGCCCCTAAAGATAAAAAATGTGAGAAAAGCCCTGAGCAGGAGCTTTTGAGCGCTCATTCATTGGTAGAGCAATAATATGTAAAAAATTGACAATTGGAAAAATTGAATTCTAGGATGATGCGATCTTCTTGAAATTTTGCACGAACATTCAGTTTCATTCACAAAATGAATTTCACTCGAATTGGATGTCTTGTGTGGAAGTTTCTTCTTTTCAATATTCCAATTGAAATTTCTATGGTTGTGTTGAACCTATGGCCACAAAATTTCGCATGAGGCTTACTTTGGGTATCTTGCATGCGGTCGCTTAATTTCATTTCGATTGGTTTCGTTTTGTCTGAGATATTGAGGAACAAAAATTTTGAATGACCATATTTTATAGAACACCCTGTACGATATGGCTGGTTAACGAACTTAACCAAGGCATTTGGAAATCGAATTCACCCTGAAAATTTCAATCCCTTCCAAAGTTATCGTGCTAACGAACAGACGCTCAGCCCCACGTACAGAATTGAATTTGATCACGGATTCGTCATCAGGGAATCGAATCCTATCGTTTGAGACCATTTTAAACTCGAAATTTAAACATTTGGGCAAAACGATATTGCACTCGTTTGAGTAGAATGATCGCTCAAAAATATATTTTGGTTGAATGTGAATGTTTCTCTTTTATTGTCTGTTCTTTTTCCTCAGTGTGCGGAAATCTAAAACAGAATGTTTTATTCATACAGAAGGTAGACAATTGAAATTGAAATTGTAGTAGATCAAAATGTGAATAAAATCAATGCGCAATATTTTCATTTTAAACATCAAGACGTCTAGCAGTATAATTTAATCTTATGACAGGTTGAAATCAATCATCAAGGCTATAAATTATTTATTCTAAATGTTGAACGACCATTTAAAAATATGGAAATGAAAACGAAGATGAAACTTGAAGAATAGCATGTTGATGGAATAAGCTTATTGTGACTGCAATTATTCACGAGGGCGAGTGTTCTAAATCACTCCATTGAATAAAAATTTAGGAAAGCCCTGAGCAGCTTCTAGACGCTCGTTCATTGGTGGAGCAACGAGGCTATTACTTCAAAACTTGTATTGGACTTGATATTGATACTGAATATATAAATGCAAATCTCAGCACGATCGGAATAATATTCTGGAAATTATTCAAAAACTAAAATATGTAAAAACTCGACAATTAAAAAAATTCAATTCTATGGTTCTTATTATGCGAAACTCATGAACATTCAGTATATAATCTTCATACACGAATAAACTTCACTCGAATAGGTTGTCTTGTTATGGAAATATTAAGTTTCTTCTCTTCAATATTCCAATTGAATTTTCTATGGTTCTGTCAATACTATGGCCACAAAATTTTGCATGATGCTCACTATGAGCATCTTGCATGTGGCCGCAAAATTTCATTTCGATTTGTTCAGTTTTGTCTAAGATATTGAGGAACAAAAATTTTGAATGGCCATATATTATGGAAAGCTGGTAAAACGAACTTAACCAAGGCATTTGGCAACCAAACTCAAATCTCTAGGACAATCCCTTCGAATTGAATTCCACCAAGAATTCGTCATCAGGGAGTCGATCAGTCGAACCCTATCGTTTGAGACCATTTTCGGTTCGAAATTCGAAAATTCAGACATTCGGGCAAAACGATATAGCAGGCACTCGTTTAATTAGAAGGAGCGCTCAAAAAGTCATGATGCACTGAATACACACATCGCAAAAGTCTTGGCTTCCCTATTCTCCTCAAGAAATAATCTATATTCTAGAAATGGGATGAATATTTTGCTCTATTTCAACTGAAAATCTTTGTTACTCTTTTATTTATGCTGGATAGGAAAAATGAGAATAGGATACTTATAGCCTAATATTCGATATCAGAATTATATGAGCAGTCGAAAGATGTCTCCTTCCTGGTAAACTGTAATGAACTAGGCTAAATAAAAAATAACTTTCGATATTAGATCTTTTCTAGACTACACCGATGTACTATTCTTTGATCTCATTCGTCAGCTTTCCCTGCTATCTTTTCTTTATAGATTTTCAAAGTTTTGTTCCTTTTTTTTATTCTAGTTTCACGCATCGAAATAATTATTACTTAGTCCTTTTTATCACTGTGCTACACATAAGCTCATGTTTTTGCAATTCATCTATTTTCAATTTCCCATTGGTATCTTTTATAACTTTGCGTATACATTAAGCAATTAATTATCATCTCATTCTTAATCATATTTTTCTTTCCAATTTATTTCCGAAATTCCAATATTTTATCCAACGAGAACATACAATGAACATTTTTACGTTTGATTTTTCATTATCATTGACTCTCGTTTTAATTTCCACCAATCAAAAACGAGCAATTTTGAATTGCAAAAGGTTTCTAAACGGAAAAACTGTATAGCAGCATCTGTTAGCAGTTTTTTCGAGTTTACCGACTGCAAACTGGACAATTTGTTATCAAAATAGTAGGTACCTCTACCATTGTATAAGGAAGGATACCTTATACATGCCTCTACTCTACCTACATAATGCATGCGGAATAATCTGTAACTCATGAATAAGTATTGTCAAGTACCATTCGGGCATCTTATTTTTCCTGTGAAAAAATCGAAAAAGCATAATGTATGTAGTATTTTTTTTAAAAAGTATTCGTGCAGTTGCAAAAATCTTCGAATCGGATTTTTGTGGCCACCAGCACTCATGCTTTTTGTTAAAATGTTACATAACAACGTGTTTTTTCCTTTTTTTTTCGGAAATATCAAATGCCCCTATGATATTACTTACGAAAAATAAACTAAACTTAACTTAGAAAATACTTTCCCATATGCTTGCTTCAAACGAATAAGACTTAATAATATTCGTTACATTAACAAAACATTACGAATTGTCGCATTAAAATGGGACAAGTCACATTATCATACGATCATGTTGTTTTTATGCTGTTCCATTTAAGCCTAACTCAAATAGGTATCGTTGAACTCGTATAATTTGTCAATTTAATTCAAATTGGATATTTCAGTTCATTCGAGAGAACTTGAAGATTAGCATTTGAATTTTTGTTTTATCAATTCAAAATTATAGGTTGGATGCAGATATTTTGTTCTTATTGAACATCAAAATTCAATTAGATATTAAGGGAAAAATTTCGAGAATATCACTTAGCATTAATGTCCGATTGCACCGTTCGTCTAAGCAACGTTTAAGCCCTGAAATGACGTTCCATCAATGGAATAAACGGCACTTAAGGGCAAACGTTGCTTAGACGAACGGTGCAATCGGGCATAAGGGTCCATAGTCATAGACATCTTTCACTTAATTGGAGAGCCAGATATCGCTTGACAAACTTTCCTGGTAGAAGACTAAAAGAGATCTTTTCTCGAAATTTCTGGTATACATTTTATATTGTAAACATTCGGTTGATACTCTGTTAAACGTTTACAAATTAGAGATCGAGTATTCACTGAAAAAACGTATCCTAAAATCACTGATTTCATATTTCTGATTCTCTCAATCTCAAAATCGTTCTTTTTTGTTTCAGGAGTTTTTATTGTACTTTTCGTCGTTACCTTAAAAAATGTTTGTCGTTGAAATGTTTAATTTTTCATCGTAATTCGTAAGTTTCTATTAGATTATATATACAGGGTGTCCCGAATTTAACATATCAAAATTTGGCTATAGATGAGAATGAATTGATGTTATATGTGATTTTTGCTGTGAGTTCCTCTTTGCCGTGTAACATTCCATGGGCGTACCCAGGAGCAGGGGAGGGCAGCTTCCCCCCTCTAGAATATAAAATAAACGTCAAATTTCGTGGCAAGTGGAAATTAAAAATATACCCGACTGACCATTTTCTCGAAACAGGTATAAGCTGCCCCCCCCTAGCTGAAATCCTGGGTACGCCCTTGTAACATTTAATTAAAATGTGAGTTAACTTTCCTTAAAAGTTTTGTGATATTTTTCGTTCTATTTCTGTGGAATATTTTCTAGAGAAAAGATGCCAAAAATATCCTAAAATAATTGAAGATGATGATAATATTTAAATGCAGAATAATGCAATCATTACTCTAACGGTTGATGTTATTTAAGACGTTGACACAGTTACTAGAAAACTAAAGGAAATATACATAATATGGAAATCTTCTTATCACAATTCATTGCATTCATAATAAACATCTGAAAGCAGAAAAAGGGGGGAAATTTTCTTGTCATTTTGATCTCCTGTTTCATTTTAACTAAGCTGAATCTAAAAAATGATTAATTTAAATTTTTTGGTAGTATGGGTGGAATTTATGGTGAAAACACAATATATTATTATATATTATTATTCATAACTTGATGATGTGTGAATGGGTGCGACAAACTTCGAAAGTTGATTCTGCGTTAAAAAATAATGACATACCTAGGTATGACATCATGCAATATAACTTTTGTTCATAAATGATTCGTTTTCGAAGATACGGGGTGTTCAAATTGAACGAAGAATTCAAAAGTCATTGTTAGTTCGAAATTTCTCAGTGGCGAAGGAACCATTTTTTTTAATTGCATGTCAAAAATGCGTAATAATTACCTCTTGAAACCCACCAAATTTAATTCGCACATCTTGGCCGGTGTCAGATTAACAAAAGTTGGTTTTTGAATAAAACTTTTACATTCCTTATTTTGGAAAACGTAGCATTTGATATCAAAAGTAATGTAGCGTAATGTCACTATGTTATCAAACAGAATCAATTCCCGAAGTTTGTCCCACTTATTCACCAACACCCTGTAAAATGATATAAAAAGTAGTTGTGTAGGTATTAGTGACCAAAAAATAGGAATGAACGATTAACTGCTGAACACATTCTTGATATTAAGTGACTAACTATCAATATACAGGCTGTCCCGGGAAGAAGCGACAAACGGAAACCATACATCAAGGACATCAAGGAGGACTCACAACAAGAGGTTTTAATTGTTTGAGGGCCTTCTTTTGGGATATACAAGGTGATATTCATCTTATGGCTGAAATTTCAAAGTTCAATAACTCTCAAACTATTCTACCGAATTATTTCAAATTCGGAAGTTTTGTCACCCTTTACGATTGCCATCTTTCAGTATTACAGAAATTGAAGAAATCAGATCCGGACTTGAAAAATGTTGGATTTTTTTCTATTTTCATGAATATTGAAACACCATGTAGGTGAACGCTATGTTTTTATTTTATTTTTGTAACCACAAGAATCAATCAATGAAAAAAATTCAAAATCTCTGCTTGGCACGGTCATAGGGTGATCAAGAAGTGGGCAAAAAGATTTCTCGAACTATGAAATTTAACTCGTAAGTTCATGTTCCTAGATCACTCTGTATGACAGTGTCAAGCAGAGATTTACATTTTTTTCATTAATTGATTCTTTATGGTTACTGAAATGAAAAAAAAATAATGTTCACGTACAGGGTGATACACTATCAACAAAAATTGAGAATGTCTGAAATTTTTCTAGTCCGGATCTGATTATTCAAATTCAGAAATATTGACAGATGGTAATCGTAAATGGTGACAAAACATTCAAATTTGAAATCATTCGGTTCGAAAAATTTTAAGAGTTAATGAAGTTTGAAATTTCACTCATGAGGTAATGATATTGTTCACTTTTTGATCACTCTGTATGATCGTACCAAGCAGACATTTTGAATTTTCTCATCAATTGATTTTTTGCGGTTAGTAAATGCAATAAAACATAGTCTTCACCTACTGGGTGTTCCATTATTCATGAGAATAGAAAAGGTCTAAAATTTTGCTAGTCCGGATCTGATTTATTCAATTTCTAAAGTATTAAAAATGGCAATCATAAAGGGTGACGAAACTACCAAATTTGAAATAATTCTGTCCAATAATTCAAGAGTTATTGAATTTGAAATTTCACTCATGAGGTAATGTTTTTGCTCACTTCTTGATCACCCTGTATGATCGTGCCAAACAGAGATTTTGAATTTTATCAATAATTGATTCTTTGTGGTTACGAAAATGTAATAAGAACATAATGTTCACGTACAGGGTTTTCCAATATTCATGAAAATTGAAAAAGTCCAAAATTTTGCTAGTCCGGATCTGGTTTCTTCAATTTCTGAAATATTAAAAGATGGCAATCGTAAAGGGTGACAAAACTTGCAAACTTGAAATAATTCGGTCTAATAGTTCAAAAGTTTGAAATTTCAGCCATCAAATGAATATCACCCTGTATATCGCAAACGAAGGCCCTCAAACGATTAAAACCTCTTGATGAGAGTCCTCCTTGATGTACTTGATTCATGGTATCCTTTTGTCGCATTCTTCCCGGGACACCCTGTATAGATAAATAGTGATCTACAAAATGTATAGACATAAATTGAAACGAATACATTCCAATACACTCTAAATACAGTGATAGATAAAACTATCTTCCGAGACTCAAATGTAGAACAGAAATACAGTGGAACTTCCCTATAACGAATTTCGTACAAGACATTGCACCTTGAATGCAAAATTCCATGTTAAAAACACCCTCTAAAACGAAGTGAATTCTCTCTATAACGAAATATACAAAGAACGTCACTCTTCGAATGGGTATTGGTATGAAGGTATAAGGATGGGGTTTTTCCAAAATTTTTTCGGACGTAGGTACGTAATAAATCCCGACCTCAAACTAAATAATTTTTCCGGACGTACGTAATAAATTCCGACCTTAAACTTAATCATTAAGGCGGGCAGAGAGATCCTTCTGAATCAGTTTTAAATACACCCCTGGCTGTTTGGTTTCAATCTAACCATTACGCTAGTGTGAAAATGTCTAAAAGCATGTGCTTGAGTTTGAATGATAAACTTCAATTATCATTGAAGTCGACCACTACATTGCCCTCTATAGAAACAAATTTTCTGTATAACGATTTTTTTTGCGCTTTCATTATAGGGAAGTTCCAATGTATATAAAATATAAGCTCAAATAATATAGAAAAAGAAATATTTTGGATTCAGTAATAACCTTAAAGAAATACTTGATAGAAAAATACTTACTGTTTCTGCACATTCAATTTGGCATAATGCTTCATTGATTCTTAAGTTCAGGTCGTCACTATAAACAAGTGCGAAAACCGCAAAAACCACCAAAGGCACCAACTTCATTTTCACGTCTTACTCTCAAAATTCATTCACAAAACTGAGCACAACACAGATTAAAACTTAATGTTAATAGGGAATTCACAAATTGCGTGCCAAACCTATAACTCATTATCATCATTTACAAATGAAAATTTCATCATTTCAAAGAAGAGTCACTAATTGCTTGTTAACAAGAGTAGATACTACAAAGAAAGCGACATTTTGATGTCTCACTACAGGTAAACGCAGGGCATTTAATTTCGGATCCACATGGTCTACAGAAAACCCCCACTATCGTAATAATAATTGTATACAAATCGAATTATTGGAATTGCATTGGATTGGAAAATAGTACGCAAGTATGTCGTGTGTGAAGATTTTATACCACGTGGATTGTAGTGACCGCAAATAGTTGAATCTAACGACAATCTTGCTCAAAGGGAGATTATTGATTACAGTATACTCTCGATTATCCGAAAGAAGGTGTACTGGGCTACTTTTTGATGATAATTGAAATTTCAGATTGGTTTTGTCAATTATGCTTAGGGGAAAAGGGGGCAATGAGAGTCAGAGGGCAATGGTGGTCAGCGTTCTACGTCCTAGACGAAAGTAGCTAAACAAACGAATACGTCCATAACGACACGTTAGATGATACCTCGCGGCTCTTCGCTCGCCCGTTCAGTACACGTCCACCGTTTGCACAGGAAGGGGCACCACCATCTTTCGCGCGCATTTGATGTAATTTCACGTGTTCACGAAATAAGCGGTAAGTACACCAATACATGAAATTCAAATATTTAAAGTAGGTTATTGTGTATCTGTAAGCTTCAATTTTCGATTCAAAAAATATTTCCGGTATTTCAATAGCACATAAAAGTTTTATTCAAATTTGTTTCAAGTTTAGTACGATCGGGTTATGAGAGTCACTGCAGTGCGGGCAATGGGAGTTGACCCCCATTGCCCGCAATCAGTGTAAGGTATTTCAAAAAATTTATTTTCATTAATCTCTATTTCAGAAATGCCAAAAATACGTCAAAGGTCAACGAGTAAGGCTCAGTGGTCATCTGAAACACTGTCAAAAGCTGAGGTTCTCATAACTCAAGGCCACTCTATGAGAAGTGCTGCTAAAACCTTGAATATCCCTTTTTCAAGCCTCCAAAAACGTTTAAAGATGAACAATTCATCGGATCCACGTCTAGGACGACTTCCTGTATTCACAGCAGATGTGGAAAAAGTTTTTTCAGACCGGATATAAAATACTTATCTTCTATTTTTATGGAGTCACAGCGATTCAAATAAGGAAAGCCGCCTACCAGTATGCAGAAGAGCTTAAAATTAAACACAATTTTGACAGGAACGCTAAAATGGCTGGACGAGACTGGCTAGATGGCTTTTTGAAAAGAAATGGGATCTCTGTACGAAAACCTGAAGCTACAAGTGTCAACAGAATAACGGCTTTCAATAAAAAAGAAGTCCAACTGTTATACAAACTATTAGGAGATCTAATGGACAAATATAAATTTACTCCTAATAATATTTATAACTGCGACGAGACAGGCATCTCCACAGTGCAAGATCCTGGAAAATATTGGCTCCCAAAGGAATGAAAAGAGTTGGTTCCATAACAAGTTGGGAAAAGAGGAAAAAATATTACACTATTGTGTGCCATGAGCGCTGCTGGTAGTTTTGTCCCACCAATGTTCATCTTTCCGAGAAAAGAATGACTCCTCAGCTTGAGAAAGACGGTCTGCTGGAGCTATATACAAGTGTTCGGATAATGGCTGGATCAATGAACACCTATTCTTTGAGTGGCTACAACACTTTGCCATGTATACCAAGCCATCATCACAGGCGCCTATTTTATTAATACTGGACAATCATGCGAGTCATTCTTCTTCGATGAGTTATGATTTTTGTAGGCAAAATAATATACATATGCTGTCACTGCCTCCACATACATCCCACAGGATGCAGCCGTTAGATCTAACATTTTTTGGTCCTCTTAAAGCGATTTACAAAAAGGAGTGCGATTATTTTTAAAGAATCATCTTGCAGAGAAAATTACTCCTTACGACGTGGCGGCTATTTTGAATAGAGCATATTCTACCGTGGCATCTATCAATAAAGGTGAATCAGGATTCCGAGCATCAGGAATTGTCCCATATAATCCGAATATTTTTTCTGAAGAAGATTTTACAGCATGAAGTGTTAACCCAATCTGATGTAGTTATTCACGATTCCTCAATCGTCCTTCCATCTACGTCTGCTCCAACAGATCCAATATCATCTACATCATCTGGCACAATACATCCAATGCCATGTCATTCAACACCACCTACATCGCCTGCAGTAATACATCATATGCCATCAATACCACTCATAGTAGTCGATTCAATACCATCGACATCATCTGGAATGTTAGCTCCTGGATCATTGCAATACAATATTGACGATCTACTTCCGTTACCAGCCAAACGATTCCTGATAAGCCCATAAGAAAAGGACGATCGAAGCAACACGCAAAAATTATGACATCAACGCCCGTCAAAGATAGTCTCATGGCAAAAGAAAATAAGAAAGCATCTAGAGCAGCAAAAGGAAAAACCTCATGCCGAAAGGTAGCAAGAAGCAAATAGAAGGAATACTGCAAATAAGGCCAAAAGGCGCGTACTTCAAGATCTAAATAACTCTTCTTCAGAATCAGATATTAGTCTTAATCAGATATGTGACGATGACGAAGACGACGATTTGAATAAATGCCTTGTCTGTGATGAATTTGGTCGCAACAATGAACTTGGTACAGATGCACTTCTTGTGGCTTATGGGCACATGCCAGCTGCTCAGGATGGACTCGCCCAAAGGTTACCTTTGCGACAATTGTTTGGTAGGCTAGGCTGACTCTCATTGTCCCCATAGTGACTCTGATTACCCTCAGATGTGGACAATAGTGGTCAAAGCTGTTTTTTTTCTTAGGTTGATAGCAATTAATATGTAGCTCTTAAGGAAATAAAGCTGTCTGAAACTGAAAGGGTAATGATTAAAGTACCTTAAAAATTGATTCAAATAAAGATTAAATAAAAATTGTGTATTTTATTTTACATCTTGCTTAAGTGACTCCCATTACCCCTTTTCCCCTATTAATCGAAAGAAAGTTCTATTTGTGAAATTCAAATATTACGGATATAATTTTCTTCCGGTAATTAGAAATTAAACCTTCGGAAAGATTTATAACATTTTTATCTCCTGTCTACACTATCTTAAAATATTCATTCTATGGAGCACTTTTACGATGAAATGGAATGAACAGTGATAACTGCTTGTAAGTTTTCATTTTTTCCGAGAAAAGTATCGACTGCATCGAAATTTTGCAGAAGAGTTTTTTTCTCCAGAATTGAATGGGAAACCATAAGAGAATTTAATTTTTTGAAAATATATCCCACGAAAACAATTTTTGAACGAAAATCACAGGGGTTGTTATTTTCGAGCCCCAATATCAAAGTTATGAGATCAAATAAATAAATAAATCACTTAATGCTTCATATTATGTATAGTTTTATGACTCAGTGTTTTTAAGAAGCCGCAAAAAATTAAAACTCTCAACTCGTCATCGCCTTCCAAAAGCTGTATTTGAACGGGGGTCGATTTCGAAAAAAAAATATATGAACAACCCCTGCTTATTTTCATCGAGGAATCATCTCGCATTTGTTCACAGATACCCTGTATAATTAATTCGCAGTCAAGGCGTAATTGTCCCTACATATCGATGAAAATTTGAATAAATTCGAAAATATTTCGCAGAATTATTTTTTTACAAAAATATAGTAAGAGATCGGGCAAATTTATTTATTTAGCAACAATATTCTGACTCGTTAATGTCCTTGATTTGATATTAGCCAAATCAATTTATATTCTAAACAAGATTACACGAGTAGGAATCTTTCGCATAATTGTTCATATTTGGAAAACGATAATTAAAATCGAATATCTTGTGAACTATTGTTTTTTTTCATTCATTTATGAATTGAATTTTTTTTTCGAATCTTGAATCGAAGTTGGAAATCCAGGGTGAATTTAATATTTCAATAGAAAAGTTGAATTCATGCACGAGGCCAATATTTGTTAAGATATTTAAATATCTGAATTATTGTTTTCTGAAAATTAATAAAGGCGCAAAGGCTTCTGACTTCACTGCAGAAATGTTTTCAAAAAGTATGCGGCTATAAACGTGAATTAAACCTTAACTTTTTCTGCGTTTGATTCTCAAAGAACGAGCATCACTATCCATTATTTTTTTTTTAATTTTTAAAATTCGTGTCGAGAATGGTTTCGCAAGACTTGTCGTGGACACTGATTTTCAGGATTGGTCTATCATTAATTAGCCCAATCTGCAATCATTCATTCTGATCTAAACTATGTGACCACTTATTATTTGAAAAGCTAAGGTGAGCATTTATATCAAACAGATATAACAGAAGTTTTTTCAAGAATTTAATATAAAATTTACATTTACATTTTATCAATTACTCATGAAATATGAACAAACCAAGTTACATTGTAACATCATTAATCTTAATCCATAGCACTTCCGAAATCATTTTGAATAATTAGCGGAGATGTAATGATAAAGAAACTACCAGGAGGAACAGAATTACGCCTAGGCCATTGGAGAAGAGAATCAAGTGAACGTCGGTAATCATTCTGAAAAGAAAAGAATGATGAATAATCATTCAATGAAGTATTAGATATCACTGAAATGTTTGGAAGTATCTTAGATATGACAAAGATAATAATTACAGATATTGGAATAAGTCGCCACCTATCTACTTGTTTTTATACTAAAAATAAATAGAAAACTGTGAGATAGATTAATAGAGTTTGGGAAAGATGGCGTTGTATGACAAAATTTTATATCAGAAAATTTCAAGCTAAGTTTAAATAAAATAATTCACTTATTTTAATGATGAGTGTATAGCCGTGGGATACTTTGTATATATCCTAGGTAAATTCTGAAAACAATAGAGCCCAGTAAAACAAGAGAAACATATATATTAGATTAGAGATTTAACCCTACTTTTTTATGCCGGAAAATGAGTAAAATTACATGGATGAGAACTGAAAAAGGGGACAGGAAGAGACAGAGATATTTCTATTAGAGAAAAAATTCCGTGGCTTTTCAGTAATTTGGAATTGCAACGTGAATTGTTCAATTGTAAGGCAATGGGGATTTTAGCCATAAATCAACTAGCTATTCAAATGTAATAGTTCACTTACTTTGGTATTTGTGTTGGAAAATTACTAAACTAATTTAATAGCAATAATAGGTAAATTATACCCGAAAAATCTCAATTTTCAGTTTATACGTGTAACTTGTGTTTTGACATACAAACAAGAGTAATGACATTGGTCCATAGAAGGAAATGTCACATGTTCTTTTTACTTATGATCAATGAAAGAAATGTGAAATTTTTTTTTGCGAGGCAATTTTGTTTTCTAGCAATTTAAAGTGTATATATAACACTGTGATGTACAAGTCAATTAATTTTGTATATTAATTCATGTGCGGTAAACTTCTTACAGGCAACTGAATTAAGTTCAAAAATAATCCGCTAGGTAGCACTAGTTGTGTCAAATTCTAAAGCATGGCAGTGCCCTGGATTGACTTTACACTTTACCAACTGTTGTGTGTTGTGCTGATGCTGAAAGCTGAAAGAGACAAAACATTTTATATGTTGATAATGTTGAAATATTTTTTCTATTTACACATCAGGGTAGTTCAAATATGAAAGATTTATGTTGATCGTTAATAAAAAAATCCTGAACATGCAATCATGGTCCATAATCATAATTTATGTAGTCGAAAACTAACACATATCAATATATGGAAAATGGAAACGAAACCTAAATCGTGGTATTGAAATTATTAGGTACTTTTTTTGCCTATAACAGTTATCAAATTAAAGTTAAAAAATTGAAGAATATTGTAGGTATTTGGGACCGCATATATGTCAACTTGTTGAATTATCACTGAACATAAAAAGTGAAAATGGTAATCGAGGAGGAAACAATTATCAATCAGGAATTGCAAAACATTCAAAATTAAGTTATTACCCTGATTGGGAAGATGATCGAGAAACCAAAAGTTTGCAGTCACTATCCAAAAAGAGATTGATATGTCTCGACTCGATCGCTTCACGAAAAATAGAAATAAATTATTTCCTATACAGTGTGTCCAACAACTAGTCAGGCATAGTTCACCTAGTAGACTTAAGAACTGAAAATATTCCAAGTCTGAAGTCCATCTTTTGAAATAAGAACTAAAGACATGATGAAATTTTTAATGGGGCATATCAAATAAATTTTTCCTGTAGTATTGATTAACAACAGGCAACCACCAAATTAAACAAAAAATTCACATAAATTGTTGTAAATAGGAAACGCTTGACTTCAACCTTGAACTATTTTCGGTTTCAAGGTCCAATAGGTAGGTCATTCACGCCATTAAACTATGGCTGACTTGCTGGATACCACTTATGGCTTAGTTTTAGTCTACTACAGAATTTTCTCGAAGTATTTGCGAAAGCAGACGTATTAACAGCGAACTTCAGCTTCGCCTCTATAATCTCGTGGAAGACCATCTTCTGCACAAGTGTGTTCAAGTTTTAGGCCGGATGATGCAGGCTCAGGAGTTCAAAGGCGAACCTATGGATTATGACGCCAAATTGAGTTGCAGAGTAATCGTTGAAGCGTCAAACTAGTTTATATCAGAAAGCTTGGAATTTGACGTTCTACCGCGTAATAATAATTACTACCATGAGTAACATGTATCAGTTTATCATAATAAAGGGGATTTATTGAAGTAAAATAGTTGATCATGGAGAATCTTACTCAAAACGAATTTTTAGAAAAAATCAATCCATCGGAGAAAACTGGGAATTGTCCATAATTTGAATATATGAATGAACATTTTGTTTTATTAAGTATATTTCATGGCAATTCCTCAAGTTAAATTAAGGCAAGGGCGGATTTACGGGGGGGGTAATGGGGTAATTACCCCCCCCCCCATGAATATCGAAAACCTAAATAAAAGTTACGCAACGTGGTGCATATATTTTAATTTGTTTTGTTTTTCACTTATAATACTTTACTTCTATTTTTTCTTATTATATTATTCCTCCTAAATATTTTGAGTAAATTTTTTTCAAGTTTGAACTTGATCTATCGATCTTGAATCATTACTACCCCTCCCCCCATGAAAAAAAGCTATATCCGTCCTTGAATTAAGGATTCAAATAAGAAAGTTTCAGTCAGAAATGAATTCAATGAAACCAATAGCGCACAGGGTTTTCTAATTTCAGTTATCGTTTTTCCAATATCAATGAGCAGAACATCTGAGTTCACGTCAGGGTTATCTTCAATTTTTTTAATCATTATGAATCGTCTTTTTGAAAAATTTTGTACCTATTCAACATCAATTTCGTATATTTCCGACGAGAATTGTGTGTTTTTGTGTGTTCTTCGATTTTTGACTTTAAAAAATAATGGATTAAAATCTGTATTGAATTTTACATTAAAAATTCAATAACCTGCTCCAATAAGGCAGTAGAAATGTTTACTGTGTCATTCGGCGAGTCCACTTTGTCTCAAAAATGTGTTCATAAGTGGTACAAATGCTTTACAGAAGGCCGAGAAGATGTTGATGACGATGAGTGTCCTGGAGTTGCGACCACTCCAACAAGCGAAGAAAACATCGGAATAATGAAAACATTGTTTTGGAAAATTGTCGGATCACTATAAGTAAAGAAGCAGAGAATCTTGGAATATAAATCCCACTCATGCCAAGCAATTCTCCCGAAATGTTTGGGCATGAAACATGTAGCAGCTATAATCACGTTAAAGTACCAGCTCACACAATGCTTATCTGAGATTTTTTGGCCCAACAAACACAGTTATCGTGCTTCAACCACCGTATTACCAGATTTGGCTTCCTGTGACTATTTCCTATTCCTAAAACTGATGAAACAAATGAAAAGAAAGCTCTTTTCCACAGTTGATGAAGACAAAGCCAAAAACAAGCTGACGGTCATATCCAAAAGCGCGTTTCAAAAGTATTTCGAGGATTGGAAGAAGCGCTGGCATAAGTGCTTTTCATTCGAAAAGGAATAGTTGATTTTAATCATCACAGGAGCAAAAGTGTGTAAAGTGAGGTGAAACAATCGCCTGAGTCTAAGTTTTAGTTGTAACAAAGTGAATGTATGGTCGTCTAGTCCTTCATTCATTATCCTCTACTGATACTGGAAAACACACTATGTTTTTCGATTTTAAAAATGAAGATGTTTTATTTAAAAGAATACATTTATTCATGAACTCCAGATTCCAATACAGAAAATCAAGCCCCTAGTAAGATCAACCTGCAAAAATGCAGATTGTTTCAATTAAAACCAACAGCTCACAAATCAATGCTTGTTCGTGGTTTTATTGTCCAATAAATACAGTATTCATGCCTTAACCACCTTATTCATCAGATTTGGCACTTTCTGACTTTCCAAGTCCCAAAACTGCAGAGATCAATGGAAGGAAAGTTTTGCCATAGTTGATGAAATAAAGTCAGAATCGATGAAAGAGTTGATGGCCATACCGAAAAGCATATTTTAGAAGTGCTTTGGGAATTAATAAATACTTCCAAAAAAATCAAAATTCACCTCGTATGTAGATATAAGATTTGAATCATCATAGACACAAAAATGTTTAGAGTGAAATGAATCGATCGCCCTTATTCTCAGTTCTTGTTACAATGTTAATGTCTTGCCGTCTAGTCCCCTCATTCATTTTCCTCTACTAATACTGGAAAACACACTATATTGTTCAATCATGAAAATGTGGAGGGTTTACTCCAAAAAATACTACAGGGTGTTCTGATTTGTTTCCGACAAACTGAAATGGGTGATAGATTACATCATTTTAAGCAAAAAAGTTCCTATGAACATGGGTCCGGAAATGCTTCGTTTTCAAGATACAGGGTGTTAAATTTGAAAAAATAATTCGCGTTTTTTTATATCTTTCCCAACAACATATTTCAGGAAACAGAATATTCAGAACACTCAAAAACAACAATTACATAGCCTACCACTTCTACTTGTAAGAGGGCAATAGAAAATCCGCATGCATTTAGCCTTAGAAATGTTCAAAATGAATTTAAATAAATATTTAAATGGGAATAATTTTCGGAGAGGTTTTGGGACCCTTTGGCTTTAAATGCATTTTTCTCTGAAACGATTGATCCTAGCAACTTCAAAGAAGTGTACCTTTTTCAATTGAAAAGAATGAGAGAATCGATTTTTTAAGCCCAAAATGTTGTACAAGGTAGCACAAAGAAGTTGCAACGGTTTTACATGGGTTGGAATGGTTGCCGGTGGCGCCCTCAAAAATACACCTAAATGAACCACAAATTTGAATTTATCGTCCCAAAAAACGCCTGTATACGAAATTTCATGAAAGGATTTCGAAGCAGTCAAAACACCCTGTATCTCGGAAACGAAGCGTTTCTGGACCCATGTTCATAGGAACTTTTTGCTTAAAATGATGTGATCTATCAGCCATTTCAGTTTGTCGGAAACAAATCAGAACAGCCTGTATATTCATGAACTTTAAATTCCGATACAGACGAACAAGCCCCTATAATAAGATCGACCAGCAAAAATGCAGATTGTTTCAATTACACCCAAAGGCTCACAAACCTTTCAAAGGTGTCATTAATTTCGTCTGCTTAATTTTCGTCTGCTGATTTGTATTGTGGAATAGACAGTCTTGAGCTGGTTTTCACAAAACACCAATCACCTTGATTAATGAAAAGTCTTCATTTCTGTGCAATTTTCAGTTCATTTTTGACATAAACCATCGACTTAAACCAAAATCAAAGATTTGATTGCCCAATCAAACTTTGTGAAACTCCCTGTACCTATAGTCCGTTCACGAAAAGTTGAGCCTTCGGTTGGCAAAGACAATTTGGCATATTCCACTGTGTTTATTAAAATTCTAGGTTATGTGCTTATTTTCTTGTCAGATTGATACACAATGTTGTCAATATAACATAGAGTTCTCTGATAACCCGGAAGCTCGTCGAACAAGGCCGGGTACATTCACTACCTTACTAGAACACAAGGCCATGAAACAGAATGACAGCGGTAGGGGGGTGAAGTGTTGAGTAGTCAATCATTTGTAGATGACAGTTGATGTTTGTTCACGTTTTTGCCAGAATTGTGAATGTTTTTCGGAGTTTATTGCTGCTAAAATTCTATTTTTTTGGTGTTACATCAGTTCTTAACAGGTAAGGAAAAGGCCTTTTCATATTTTTCCACTAGTTTATTTGTTTTACTTCTAGTCATAAAGTTTTGCTTTTCATGTTCGAGGTTATTTTGATTTTAGTTTCGGTTCGTTTTATGCTAATCTCTCTATTTTTTCCAGCTGAAATGCCATTTCATTGCTTGGTTCTAAGTGCAGGGGCAATTATACAGGAGGACCAAAAGTAGCAGTCTTTAGGTTTCCCAAAGACGAGCAACTTAAAAGAACTTGGTTAAACGCAATTGACAGGGAAGATTTCGTTCCCAGTAACAGCAGTAAGATATTAATTATTGCAAATTCAACTGTTTTGTCTGAACTCAGAAGTTACTTATTTCTAGGTTTGCGAACTACATTTCCAAACAATTTATAGAAAGTTCTACAAGTTACACACATGAAGTTACAGGTCCAAAAAGTCGAAATTCCATCGAAGTTTCCTAGGTTAAAAATAGTTTGAAAAAATGTTATTAATCAGCTGGCCTTCTATTTATCTTTTACCATTCGTTTTAGGAGCGATACCAACGAAATTGCCAGGTTGTCCGTCCTACCTAAGCAGTTCAGATGTTCATATCAGAGTATCTAAAGTATCTAAAGTAGAATGTCGAGATCTTGAGAAAGCCATTGCATCAAATCTGGTTCAGAATATGATTTAGCCGTGTCATTTGCAACTTCAGCTGAGGTTTTCACAAAAGTGTTTGCTCCAAAAAATTGGATAAAAGCCAAAGGAGGAAAAAACCTGTTTTTTTTTATTCGGACTAGTCATCAGTAATTCCATTTGTTAAAATAAAAGTGTATTTTCACTATCTATCATATTCTTTTTCTCAATAAATATCGAAAATAGCCACGAAATTGGTACTTGTGTTAACAACAATTCTACCTACTCAGAAAAACATAATTTTTTTTCTGTTGAAAAATGAAATCTAAGTTGATCAATAATTTTGTGGAAATGACATTGCGTAAATAAATACGGAATGGACTACCTATGGTGACGTCACTCATTCTGTTTCATGGTCTTGTGTCCTAGTAAGGTAGTGGTACATTCGGCCACGTTGACTTTATTTTTCGTTATGACAGCAAATTCTGCTAACTTCTGATAAATAAACAAACGCCTACTATGCGCTCAACTTTCGTGAACTGTATGTGTTCGATTCAAAGACAAATGTGAAGTATTATTCAATAGAATACATATATTCATGAACTTCAAATTCCGATACAGAAAAACAGCCCCTAATAAGATCAACCTGCAAAAATGCAGATTGTTCCAATTACAGCCAACAGCGTATGGCTGTCAACGCATGAAGGTACCCCCATGTACGCGAGACACTGCCTCGGCCTGCGGTATCGAATTCGTACCATGAGATAGTCGTTTCGTATGACCTTCTCTTCTTACCTTCAAACTGACTGAGTTATGGACGGATAAGAGTCTGAGGAAACAACACTGGTACCCATATTTTTCTTTATCAGCTGCGGCAATTAAAACGCGCCTCGAGGATGATGTCGATCGCTTTTTTCTATCTACCTGCCCGAGTTCCTCTCGTTATACTAAACGGTTCCGATAATTGAACAGGTTTGTTTTTTCTCGACTTCGAAGATTTTATAATCGGCCTAGATTATTACTGACTACATGTTTTTGACGCGATTAAACCTACCTACAGCAGTAGGTTATTTTTCTATGTTTAAATTAGGAAAATTTTGGTAACACCTTGGTGGGTGTTAGCTGATTTGAGCGAAGTTGTTACCATGGGTCTCTACTGAAGTGGCGTAACTAAATGATTTTCCAATAAGAGGTGTTATTGAATAGCCCGCTATTTCGGTAGATGTCACGTTTGAAGCTGTCATTTTTTGACATTTGACATGTAGAAACTACGTCATTAATACAAATGGAACGATACACGCTTCAAAAACGCATTGAAATTATTAAAATTCACTATAAGAATGGTGAAAATTGGGCAGAGAGGGTTCGTAAAACTCGAACATTTTTGGGTCGTCCTAAGCACCTTGTCGTAACGCAGTAAAGAACTTGGTGGAAAAATTTGAGCTGTTGGGACAAGTTAGTGATGTGAAGAATAAAAACCCGACACGCTACTCAAGAACATCGGAGAATATTGCTGCTGTAGCCAAAAGTGTTGAAGAAAACCCAGGTTTGTCCATTCCTCGTCGTTCTTTGGAATTAGGCATTCCAAAACGTCATTACACCGTATTTGCATAAAGATTTTGGTATAAAGTTCAGTTAACACAAGAACTCAAGCCGGCCGATCATCAACCACGTCGTGGCTGACTGGGTCGTTGAAATGCATGATAATGATGATGAATTCCATCGAAAAATCATCTTGAGTGATGAGGCCCATTTCCACCTCGGTGGCTTCGTCAACAAGCAAAATTGTCACATCTGGGGCTCGGAAAACCCAAGAAATATTGTTGACAAGCCTCTCTATCCTCAACGTGTGACTGCTTGGTGCAGTTTATGATCCAGCTTAGTCATTGGACCTTACTTTTTCGAAAATGACGCTGGAGAAACAGGTAACGTTGAATTGATTGCGCTATCGAGAGACGATTAATGATTTTTTATGGCCGAAATTGGATAGTATTGATCTGGACAACGATCACTTTCATCAAGACGGCGCTACGTGCTACACAAATAACGAAACCATTGTGTGTTATCTCTCGAACTGGTGATCACAATTGTCCACCGAGATCTTGTGATTTAATACCTTGCGACTTCTTCCTTTGGGGTCACGTGAAAGAGAAGGTCTACGCCAATAGCCCAGCGTCGATTCAATACCTCAAAGATGGAATTAGTGAGACTATCGAGGTCATAGGGCAGCCACTTTGCGATTTGGTTATGGAAAATTTCATTAAAAGATATGGTCCTGGAGGCGTGGTCGTGGTGGTCATTTGCCTGTTGTTATTTTCCAATATTAACAGCATAGCTTCTTCTTTATAATGAAATGAACATTTATATTGAAAAATGAATTTTTTTGAATATCAAAATAATAATTCTTATAGGAAAACCATTTAGTATATTAAACGGTTCTCGAAAATTGAACAGGTTGTTGTTTTTCTCGACTTCGAAGATTTTATAATCGGCCTAGACTATTACTGTCTACATGTTTTTTACGCGAATAAATCGACCTACATCAGTAGGTTATTATTTCTATGTTTAAATTAGGAACATTTCTGTAACACCTTGGTGGGTGTTTGTTAGGTGAAATGCTACCATAGGTCTTTACTGCAGTGGCGTAACTATCCGATTTGAAGCTTGAAAGCTTGTGACAATTCAATAGCTATCCATTAAATTAAGGCCCTTTCATTTAAATCCGTCAATTAATAATTCAATATCGAAAAATTCTATCAAGTAGTTAAAATAATAAACGGTTCCCCATAATTGAACAGGTTATTGTTTTCCCGACTTTTTTTTATAATTGACCTAGATTATTAATGACTACAGGTTTTTGACGCGAATGATAAAACTACCTACAGCATTAGGTTATTTTTTTGACGTTTAACTTAAGAAATTTTCAGTAACATCATGGGTTTTTACTGCAGTGGCGTTACTATCCAATTTAGGGCTTGTGACAAATTCAATATAGCTATCCATTTTTGTCGTAATTCTCAAATGAGGCCCGTCTCATTAGAATCCGTCATGTAATTATTCAATTTCAAAAAATTCTCCCAAGTAGTTGAAATAATAAACGGTTTCCTATAATTGAACAGGTTGTTGTTTTTCTCGACTTCGAAGATTTTATAATTGGCCTAGATTATTAAAGACTAGGTACATGTTTTTGACGCGATTAAACCTATCTACAGAAGTAGGTTATTTTTTCTATGTTTAACTTTGGAAAATTTTGGTATCATCTTGGTGGGTGTTAGCTGATTCGAGCGAAGTTATGGTGTCTCTGAATGATACCATTGGTCTCTACTGTAATGGCGTCACTATTCCATTCAATACTTGCAACAAATTCAATGGATTGGACAATTTTATTAAAATCCGTTAAGTATTAATTCAATATTGAGTAATCTCTTAAATAGTTAAAATAGTACCTGAATTAAATGGTTGACGTAAATTGAAAAGGTTGTTGTTCTTTCGAGTTCGAAGATTATTAATGACTACATGTCCTTGATGCGATTAAACCTACCTAGAGCAGTAGGTTATTTTTGAGCGCTCGTTCTACTTAAACGAGAGTTATATCGTTTTGCCCAAATGTTTATAATTTTGAGCCGAATATGGTCCTTAACGATAGGGTTCGACTCCCTGATGACGAATTCGTCGTCAAATTCAATTGTGTCCGTGAGAACGTCCGTCCCGTCGTCTGGTGGTTAGCACAATAACTTTCGAAGGGATTGTCCTGGAGACTTGAAATTTCAGGGTGAGTTCGGTTCTCAAAGGCATCGTTTAAGTTCGTTAACGAGGCATATCCTACAGGGTGTTCCATAAAATATGGCCATTCAAAATTTTTGTTCCTCAATATCTCAGACTAAACGAAACCAATCGCCACTTGAGACAAGCAAGGTGCTCATAATGAGCCTCATGCAAAATTTCGTGGCCATAGTGTACACAGAACCACAGAAAATTCAATTGGGAATATTGAAAAAAGAAACTTCATATTTCCATAAAAAGATATCCGATTCGGGTGAAATTCATTTTGTAAATGAAGGTTGATAAACTGAATTTTCATGAAAAATTTTGTGGCCATAGTGTTAACAGAACCATAAAAAATAGACTTGGAATATCAGTTTTTGAATAATTTTCAGAATATTATTTTGATCGTGCTGAGAATTTGCAATTACATATATATTAGCATCAATTTCAAGTCCTACACAAAATTTTGAGGTAATAGCTTCATTGCTCCACTAATGAACGTGCGCTCAGAAGCACCTGCTCAGGGCTTTCTTAATTTATTTTGTATGTTTGAATTAGGAAAATTTGGTAACCTATTGGTGAGTGTTAGATAATTTGAGCTAAGTTGTGGTGTTTTTGAATGTTACCATGGATCTCTACTGCAGTGACGTAACTGTCCCATGTAAAGTTTGTGACCAATTCACTGGCTATCCGTTGAATTTGTCGCAATCCAATTTCTGCTGAATGCAAATGTTTTAGCTTGGTATTCGACATCAAATAATGAAATTTATAATCAGAACAAAAAGGGCAATAGATTCGCCCACATCTATTTAAATCCTCAAATTACCTTATTCTTCGTTAATTTAACATACTTTTTCTTGTTATCATTTATCCAAACAATAACTTCTCAAAATCAGAGGTTTTTGATTACGGTTTTGGAGTTTCAAAGTACAGGGTCTTTATAAATGATTGTAACACCGCAGTTGGCTTTGGATTACAGAATACCAATCTCTAACCAATCAGAGCCTAGCATGATCACAGAATTCTATGGTTTGCATAATCTAAAGCCAACTGCGCTGTTACGATCATTAATAGAGACCCTGTATTAGAAAAGAGCTATAAAAAAACTGGATATACCTATTGAAGCTAGTTGCAGGGCAACTACATACTTAGTGCACAATGTCTGAAAAACGCAATCTTCGTCACGACATTGTTGAAGCCATACAGACAATTAATAGAATCAGAAACATAAGTGACAATTCAATAAAAATTTCTTTGATAAAACGGATTCTATTCCTGCGAAACTTACCTATCTTTAATAAATTGTACCAATGTAACATTTAATATTGCTGACAACAAAAAGAAGATATTTTTCGCGATTACCTATTCTAGTAGGTGCTCAAGACATTTACATAATATGTTATTTTTTTAATTAATAAAAGTACATGCCTCATTTCTTGTTTTTTCACTTTTATTTCTACTACTGTATATCATAACTTTTGTAGAAAATGTATCGCGTAAATCGTAAAACTCAAACGAAATAAAGAAAAGACCATTTTCTCTACTCGTATCATTTTGTGTGTACAATACACTATTTCGTACATTCACTCTTTTTATTTGAAAAAGATTTTTTCTGAGACTTTTGAATTCGTCCATAGACTGGAGTTCTTTTCGACCAAAAATTCGTAATTAATTTTCAACAAAATGAGCTAGCCATGGTCCGAGAAACAATTTCACAAGAAAACTCTATTTTTGTTCGAATAGAATCACACATAGCTTCGAAATTTGCGATAACGTCACCCTGATTTATGTTGCCCATGCAGATGATACTATCAGAAAAATTATAGCAGTATTTTCGCATCTGAAAAAGCAATTAAGGGAGTACCGAGAGAAAACCGGAAGGCGCAATTATATCGGCGAGACACGCAAAAATTTTTATCGTGGTTCGTGATTAATTCAGGTTGCATTGTATTTTAAGCGTAATTTAACAAGATTTTCTAGCATGAAATTGCACCAAAAAAGTCATCAGCTCAGACGACACGGCCGATAATAAGGGGAACTGCAGACCATGACTTATCCACCCTTGACGAGGTAGGCCTTGACTCATTTAACGGCAATTTAATTATGGGTAGGTACCTGTTCGCCTGGGTATGCAATTCTGGATCGGTTCACTTGTTTTGGCGATTTCGTTGCCTGTTCCTTAATTGCTATGGGACCTTGTAGGTGAACAAATTTGCTATGAGAAAAATTTTGTTTCCGAGATTAGATATAAAAAATAAAATAAAACACACTATTATTGTTTATTAAAGTCTTCTGAAGCTGAAAGTATACAATGTAGAACATGTATTTATTTAGGCGAGACTATGCTCTTGTCTGGTTTGAGAAGTTTAATTGTGCTGTACATTTTGGTAGTTGTGGGTTCTTTTCTTTTAATGTATGAATTGTTTCGTTGAATTTTTTTTAAACAACAACAATCTTATTTTAACCAAAGCTGACAAAAAACGCAGGACTAGTATTGTTAGAAAAGAATATGTACATCGAGAAAACACTCAACTTTTTCAACGAAAATAATACATATAATACAATGTAAGAATAATCCCTTACAAAATATTCCACCAAAGTAAACAATACATTAAAACAACTCTTCCAACATTAAAAAAATTCAACGAAACAATTCATACATTAAAAGAAAAGAACCCACAACTACCAAAAATGTACAGCACAATTAAACTTCACAAACCAGACAAGAGCATAAGACCAATAACATCGGCAATATCGTCCCCATGTCACAAAATCTCAGAATTTATTAACAATTTCTTTAGTAAAAAAATGGAAGCAAGCCCTGAGCAGGAGCTTCTGAGCGCTCGTTCTCTGGTGGAGCAATAGGACTATCATCTCAAAATTCTGTATATGACTTGAAATTGATACTTCATATATAACAATTAAAAAAATTCAATTCTATGGTCACACTTGAAAATTAAAATAATTAAATTTTATGTTCTGATGATGCGATCCTCTTGAAATTTGGCATGAACATTCAGTATATCAATCTTTATACCAGGAATTTTCACTCAATTCAGATATCTTGTTATGATAATATAATTTTTTTTTCAATATTCAAATTGAATTTTCTATAGTTCGGATGATGCGATGATCTTCAAATTTTGCACAAACATTCAATATATAAATCTCAATTCCAAAATAAATTTCATTTGATTCGGATATCTTGTTATGGAAATATAAAGAGTCTTTCCTTTAATATTCCAATTGGAATTTCCATGGTTCTGATGATGCTATCCGCTTGAAATTTTGCATGAACAATCAGTGTGTCAGTCTTCACTCACAGAATGAATTTCAGTTAAATCGGAAGGTTCGTTATGGAAATAAAAAATTCTTCTTTTCAATATTCCATTGAATTTTCTATGGTTCTGTTAATACTATGGCCACAAAATTTTGCGAGAGGCTCACTATGAGTATCTGGCAAGTTGCTGCAAAATTTCATTCCGTTTGCCCTCGTTTGTGTGAAATATTGAGGAACAAAAATTTTGAATGGCCACTTTTTATGGAACACCCTGTACGATTTTTCTGGTTAACGAACTTAACCGAGCTTTTTGGGAGCTGAACACACCCTGAAAATTTCAAGTCTCTAGGACAATCCGTTCGAGAGTTATTGTGCTCACGGACGGACGGCCGGCCCTACAGAATTTGATTTGACCTCATATTTTCCATCAGGGAGTCGAACCCTATCGTTTGAGACCATTTTCGGCTCAAAATTCGAAAATTACAGACATTTGGGCAAAACGATATAGCACTCGTCTAAGTAGAACGAGCGCTCAAAAACTGGAATACAGATCAGATTATTCTATAAAAATTCTCTGGAATTGATAAAAGAAATACAATCCCTCGAATTAAAATCCGATAAAACATACATGATTTTATCCTTTGATATAGTCAACCTCTATACCAATATCCCCATTAATGAATCCATCAATTTACTTAGAGAACATTAATAACACATCAAAACAACAATAACAGTTTAAATTTGGAAACTGAGGATATAGAAAATATAACAAAACTTGGTCAACTAATTAATTACCGAACAAAACTTTTTCATATTTGACGAAAAAATATATATTATGAAAGACGGATTACCCATGGGCCTACCATCTAGCGGACTTATAGCGGATACTTATGTAGATCACGTAGAAAAACAAATAATGCTCCTACCACATAGCGAAAACATAGTAATCTGGAAAAGATACGTAGACGACATCTTTTTCATATGGTCAGGAACAAATACAGAACTTGAAGAATTCTACCAAGAAATCAACTCCAGATATGAAATTAAATTCACCATAGAACACGCTATAGCAAATTCACTGAATTTCTTAGATCTGAGCATAACACTAAAAGATGATAATGTTTTTCTTTTCGAAATCTACAGGAAGCCAACACAAACTAACACCATCATTCCCTTTAGCTCATACCACGCACCCACATGAAGAGAGCCGCATTTAGATTTTTATTTCATAGACTTTTTAACACCCCTTTAACACCAGAAAATTATAGGAAAGAACTAGATATAATATACCAGGTAGGCAGGGAAAATGAATATTCTGAATCATATATCGACGAAATTCTAAAATCAATGAAAAGAAAAATAATTCTAGATAAGATCTACCCCCACACACCCATCAAGAAATATTTCATATCAACACCATATTACAAAGATCTACATGAAAACTAAAACATACTTTAGAGAAATACAATTATACACTAACAAATAAACGACACAGAACAATAGCGGATATACTGATCAATAATAAAATAAAATCTAAACTTGAACAATCCAGCGGAGTCTATGAAATCACATGCACAAACTGCCCTTCATTTTACATAGGAATGACAACTCGTAATGTAGAAAAAAGATTCAAAGAACACAAAAGAAATCAACCCCATTCCGCTTTAGGCACACATTTAAACGATACCGGACATCATATCACATTAGATAATCTGAAAATGCTTCATAAAGAAAATAATTACCATAAAATTATATTACTCGAACAACTAGAAATTTTAAAAAATAAAGACAACCATTTTTACTTAATGATAATATAGAATTCGACAGAAGAAGCATTTTCAAAATCCTAGATTCCTAAAAACAACAATAAATATAAAATTCAAAAATTCCCGCCACCAATAGACCACATATATTAACATATCACATTTCGCACATATCCAATAGTTCCATATTCAGTTGACATTCCCACAAGAAAGACATATTAGTAGTAAAGGTTGACTAGATTTTTTTAAAATTTTAACAATTCTGACAGAGGAGGACCACTTTTAATGTTTTTAAACAGTTTGTGTTCATTTAATTCAAGACAGTAAGTTGCATACTCTCGCCTAAATAAATACATGTTCTTCATTTGTATACTTTCAGCTGGCCTGATGATGGAATAATTCCGAAATCGATAGCCGAAGACTTTAATAAACAATAATAGTGTGTTTTATTTTATTTTTTATATCTTAATCTCGGAAGAACATACTATGGAAGAATTCATTTGTAAAATTTTGTTTCCGAATTGTTGAATGCCGAGTCATGTCACGAATAATAACTCAAAGAGCGACTTTTTTCTACAAATATACTCAATGTAATTTATTTATCAACCTTAAATCAATTGTAATCCGAGAATTATTCTGCAATTTTACCTCGCGGTAGAGCACAATCCCCTATGTGATTTGGTCAGTTTGATGAGTCATGACCTGATCATGATGAATCATTAATCATGATGAGAAGTTAAATGTTACACAACGAAAATAATTACGATTATAGGAATGTGGGACAGTTCTTTAAAAGTATACTAACAGTTTGTTTCTTGAATTAAATTTTGGAGGGAATTATTTTTTCGGTTTTTTAAGTTTTAAACTCAGGTGTCATGTAGCATTATTCTATAGACGTGGTAGTGGCGATCCGCTTTTCCCAGACTCTGCAATCAATTCAAGTATTCAACTTGATCAAATTATATGTGTGAAGCTTTTTCTCAGGCCAACTCAGCTGGTTTCACGAGCAAAATCCACGGTATGACACTATTATTCTTTCCTGTCGTTCGTTTTATCAATGGAAAGGCCAAATCGGTCGAATCGTTCTCGAGTTATAATGATTTCAAAATTTTTATACTTGGAATTCCGATCGTGAACAAATTTTGAGTTCAGGTTGTCAATGATAATAATCGAAGAAAAATTATATAATAGTGACTCTGAAATCTTTCTACTGAATATTTAGGCTAGTTCATGGTTCAATTGGTCGAAGAGTTTTCGAGTTAAAGAGATTGAATGATGAGTGATCATTCTGTTAATTTCTAGTATAAATGGACTATTGAAGGAACGATACTATTTAACTGTTCTTATCTTGATATGAGGGACGAAATACAAGGTCTGTTCAAAGAAGAGGCTAATTTTGAAATTTTTTGAGAGGTATTCATTTATTAATCAATAGATATCTTCTTTCCTTCGAAGCAATCCATCTTAGATCAATTGCACTTCAGAAATGCGCTTCTTCGGTATATGGCCATCAGCTTTTTCTTCGATTCTGTCTTTATCTTATAAAGTGTAACGAAATGCTTTCAGTTCAAACTTCTGCAAACTTCCTTAAAGTGATTAGACGATTTTCCGAAATAATTTTTATCACTGTTTCGATCACTGTCTTTGCTTGTTGACGTGATTGCAACTACATCGACATCATCATCATCTTTTCGGCCTTCTGTAAATCGCTTGTAGCACTTAGGAACACTTCTGTTTATTTCATTTCAAAGATTAAATTGCTACAAATGGTTCGATCAATTCTTCTCAAAAATAGAAGAATAGAGTACAGTCGCCCAATTTTGGATACTTTGATTGGGACTTTTTTTCTAGTTATATTTATGTTTTGAACATTGTTTCCTGCCTTAAATACGAGTATGGCATAACCCTAATGATATCAAACTAACTGAACTATTTATTTCACACCCAAATGAACTCAACTGAAAAATGCCAATTATCGTCGTTTCCAAAATTGGTTCTTAATGTCGGATACCTTATCCAAAATAAGGAACCTATTGTCTTTACAGAAATAACACACATTAATTTTCTTCTCAAGTGACGTTGATGGGTTTTTTCATGTTTTCCATATTCCATTTTTCATAAAGGAGTCCTTTCTTAGGCATTAAAAAAATAGGAGTTAACACCGGGTTCCGAATTTTGCATATCCAATTGTAGGCTGTACCTATCCAAAACTAGGCAACTTTCATGTTTTAGGTTCTGTGGTTAAATTAGAATAGATCTATGGCATAAATGTTTGAATCCAAAGGTTGAGCTCATTGTAGAGTAAAATTTAAAATGCATAATTTTTTAACATACACCGTATGTCTACCTTATCAGTATGAATGAATTATATTTCGAGAAAACTTTTTTTTTGGGTTTTCACTCCCAGTCTCTGAAACAGAAGCATTAAAATTTTAATTAAGATGCAATGTTCCTGCTTAAATCCTTGCACTTATTCGTCAGAAGCAATTGGTTTCGAAAAAATTGTTGCCTAACAGTAAAAATGAAAAAGGAACTAAATGAAATGGATAACGTTTCGGTCTCTATATCAGACTCCTTCAGACGAACTTGGAAAATCTTTGGAATAGTATCTTCTTCGTTTGTAGTCTAATTGACATTGAAAGTTTTCAACACATAGAGATGTTGATTCATTTAATTTTGAAATTTCCTGATGTCATTTCTTTCTTCAATAAATCAATCTAAATACGATATATTCCAACAGAACAATTAGCCAAATTATCTACTTCATCTGACAAAATACACGTGGATTCCTTAATTTTCTTTTTACAGTTATCAGGTTCCATCATTAGAATCTTCGTGTTGTTCCATCATCATATGATCTCCGCTATTTGAACATACATTATCAGCGATTTGTGATCTTGTAATGTCTCTATTTTTGATGTTGTTCTTATGTTCGCGTTTTCTTATCTCTATTGGTTTACTAATGGTTAAAATGGAATACAAATCATTTTGTTTTTTGAAAACAGTTCTTTCGTTGAATTTGGAACCGATTCTTATTTTTTCTGAAAGGCCAGGAATATAAGGAATCACGTTCAACAAAATTTGGTTGTTCTGACGGTTTTCTGTTGTACCTGATCATCATTAGAATTTCGATAAGATATTTTTCGTTCTAAATTTTAAATTGTTTCTTTCTATGAAATTTGGTGTATATCAAGTAGAAACTCTTTAATGAAGGCAATTGCATTATTTCAAGTGCGTAGATGAAATCGAAAAGGCCCTATCAAAATGTGTTTTTATAATACCTGTTTTTACATTCAGTTGATGATTAGAATAAAAATTTAGATATCTATTAAAGTGAGTCTGTTTTCGAAACAAACTTGTTCATAATGATCTATGAATTTTCTCATCAGAACATCTAGAAAAGAAATTTGATTATTCTGTTTTAATTTCATCGTAAATTTAATAATCCAAATTCAAACCTCCAATATTATTTTCAATCGATAAATGAATTATATGTCAACGACGAAAACGAAAAAAAAAATGAGATTGGGTATATAACGTTGTATTTGTATGAGCTGAACTGAAAAAGAGAACGTGAGTGAGTGATAACATCATATATGCCTCATAAGGTTGCAAAACTGGGGTTCTCCAATCCAGAAATACAAAAGGTAACGTGATTCGTATAAAAATCGTCTGTCTCATTCCTGTACTGATTCACATGAACCAGTGAAGGTACAGGAAACTAATCTGAATTTTGACAATAATCATTCGGAGAACCCATCCGTCCTCCCACACGCGAAGACTAATAACGGGTTGGGGGCATCAAATCACTAATTTACCACCCATATTAATGCGGACGCATGAAATGCGTAGCAAAACAGAGCGTTTGGTAGGACATGAGATAATGTGAGATCGCACTTTCAGGAAAAATTGTTTCAATTGAGAAGGTACCTACTAGGGCCTCGAAAAACCTTTCAAAGGATATCTGTTTTGTATCTTATCGTTGTGAACAATGAAAAATATATCCCTGATAACGCAAAAAACTAAAATGACTTATTGATGTCCTTGAATCATTTACAAGCAAATGACTCATCTCGCTTTATTATAAATTTAAAGGAGAATGCTTTGTTTGTAGAACGCCACGATGTGTGTTGTGTTGGACTGGAGCATCAAATTACCAATTTATCAACCATAATAATGTAAACGCACAAAGCACGTAGCAGAACACATCGTTTGATAGGACATGACGAGAAATAATGTGAGATCACAGTTTTCAGGAGTAAGTATTTTTTTAAGAGAATTAGAACCTTGGATACTCTTCCAAAGGATATTCGTTTTGTGTCTTGAAAAAGCTTTATAAACAATCAAATATACGCAGAAATTGACATATTGATGCTCCCTTGAATCATCTAGTAGCTAATGACTTATCTCGCTTTATTATGACTTTAAATGAGAATGCAGTTTGTGTTATATTCGGCTGGCGCATCAAATTACTAATTTATCGTAGGGACATATTGATGCAAAGTGCAAACCCACAAAGCGTGTAGCAAAATTGAGCGTTTGTCAAGACACTGACAGCGTTGTCAGTGTCCTGGCACACAAAAGGTCAGGTCCATATAAAATTGGTCTGGCTCATTCCCTGTATTGATTCACATGAACAATAAGAGTGAGGTACAGGAAACGAATCTGAATTTCATAATAACCATTCGGCTAACCCATCCGTCCTCCTACACGGAAGACTAATAACGGGTTAATAAGCACCATTACGCAAAAAACAACACGGACAACTGGCCACTATGTCGTGAATCGTCATCCCCACTATTTGATTATGCTTGCTCGTACGTCACATTTTCAATATTTTATTGATAATTAATTACTTAAACTTTTAACTGAATAATTGGATAGGTAGGTATATATTTAACCCTATATTTTAACATACTATAAATGCCCATTATTTTCTTTTTGAGCGCTCGTTCTACTCAAACAATTGCTACATATCGTTTTGACCAAATGTCTGTAATTTTCGAATTTTGAGGCAAAAATGGTCTCAAACGAAGGGTTCGACTTCATGATGAAGAATTCGTAGTCATATTCAATTCTGTCCGCAGGGCCGTCCGTTAGCACGATAAATTTCAAAGAGGTTGTCCTAGAGACATTGAAATTTTCAGGGTGAGTTCGGTTCTCAAATACCTCGGTTAGTTAGTTTGTTGACCAGTCCAAATCGTAACAGGGTCTCCAAAAATATGACCATTCAAAATTTTTATTCCTCAATATCTGAGACAAAACGAAATCAATCGAAATGAAATTTGAGGCCACATGCTAGATGGTCATAATAAAAGTCATGCAGAATTTTGTGGCCATGAAAATCAAAATCAGAACCATAGAAAATTCAATCGGAATATTGAGAGAAAAAAAACTTCATATTTCCATAACAAGATATCCGATTCGAGTGAAATTCATTTCGTGTATGAAGATTAATATAATAATTCATGAAAAAAATTCAAGAGGATCGCATCATCAGCACCATAGAAATATACATTATTATCAATTCTCAAGTCCTATGCCAAAATTTTGAGGTATTAGCCTCATTGATAAACCAATGAACGAGCCTCAAAAGTACCTGCTCCGAGCTTTCTTAATTTTTTCTATTGAAGTTGTTATATATCCTTTCAAACTCATCGACAGCAATTGAATATGGTGAGTAGGTGAATCGATGTAGCTAGACCACGTCAAATATTCCCAAAAATTATCGCTCGAAAATGTTTTTAAAACTTCATCTCGTTTTTGAGCCGACATGAAACTTTCAAGTTAATGCGAATTAAACGAATACCATAAGTAGGTATGTCAGAACTTCTGAGTATGCCAAACTTAACGATCTATACATGGTGTTTCATTGGGAAGGGAAATACTTCACAGGTGCATAGGTGGCACCAAGACGGTTCTAGAGATACCCATTTATGGCTCTCACTGCCTTCGTAGCCAAGATACAGGGGTTTTATGAATTTGCCCGTTCTTCCTGACGCCGTACCAGACGAACCACCCGGTATATTTTCTTAATATTTGGCAAATATGCTTAATTGAGAGCCCAAACATAACATACAATAACCGCCTCGAAATCCAGGTCCGGGTTAACAAAAAATTATGAATCGTTTGAATACTCGAAACATCACCTGTACATCGGAATTTTGAAAATCTGTTTTAATTCAAAACACCACTAAAACTAAACTGAGACTTGTACTTCAAATTTTCGCGCAGAAAGTTTTACTGTAAAAATTTTCAGGTTAAAAGTGAAGTTTTTAGGAACTTGGATACCCGAAAGTGGTTTGAAGTGACTTTTACAATGAATTCAAACAATATTGAATCCATAATATTTCAACATTACTTTGTAATTCATTTCTACATTGGTTTTCCTTTTTATAGCCGTATAGGTACTTGAAAATCCAGGTCCGGGTTAACGAAAATTATGAATCATTTGAATCCTCGAAACAAACACCCTGTATATCGGAATTTTGAAAATCTGTTTTAAAATTCGAAAAAATACCAATAAAACGAATGAGACGTACACTTCAAAATTTCGCGCAGATAGTTTCAATGCACAAATTTCAACGAAAAAGTGAAGTTTTTAAGAACTAAGATACCTGAAAGTGGTTGAAGTGACTTTTAACAATGAATTATCACAATATTGAATATCCATAATTATTTCAACATTACTTTGTAATTCATTCCCACATTAGTTTTCATTTATTGAGAAGTGAGTTTCATTATAAGTATAATAATTATGGATTTCAATATTTGATAATTCATTATCTGCCGCGAAAATTTGAAATGTACGTCTCAGTTCAGTTTTTAGTGGTATTTCGAAATTAAAACCGATTTTCAAAATTTCCGATGTACAGGGGTTGTTTCGCGGATTCAACGATTCATAATTTTCGTTAACCAAGACCTGGATTTTCAAGAATACAGCTATAAAAAAGAAACACATGTGAAAATGAATTACAGAGTAATGTTGAAATAATTATGGATTCAATATTGGTGATAAATCTTGTTAAAGTCACTTCAAACCACTTTCGGGTATCCAAGTTCCTAAAAACTTCACTTTCACCCTGAAATTTTGTACAGTAAAACTTTCTGCGCGAAAATTTGAAGTATACACCTCAGTTTAGTTTTTAGTGGTGTTTT
>CM024241.1:96034364-96064622 GCA_013421045.1 Propylea japonica
AACCATGAACTTTAAATTAGTAATAATAAGAATACAATAAGTCTTCATTGAATATTACCCAGTTACAAATAAAAGTCACATCAGTGAATCAATGTGGATTAAAAAAAGCTATGGACCGGCTAAGTCTATACCCAGGCTATTCATACTCAACCACACCAAAGCGTGAGAATTAGAAGGAAACATATAATTAATCAAAAAACAATATTTTTAAGACAATGTCTGCACCCAAACAATACTACCAAATGAATTAAACAGAAACAGGAATTCTCCAATACATGCCAAAGAAAGCCACCACAAACGGTCTCGATAAATCATTGAAGGTTTTGCTGATCCAACAATTAAGCTTGAATTTGAACTCATTCACGCGCACATTGTCCTTTAGCTCATTTGGGAGCAAGACCAAAGCGATGTCGCGTTGTATATGTCCCATTACTCGACGTCAACCCGGAACCGGGTGAAAAGGCAAGTAATGCTGGTTGTCAGAAAAATATAAAAAAAATCTAAGTTGAATGATTTTAAAATAATGGGCATTTAAAAAACACGCAAAATTCCACACCCTGTGACAGTCTTTTCGCTCCTGTTGCCACAAATATCAACATCCTCCAACTTTTTTTTTGCTGTGTAACCTTGAATAATGCTTGTCTAAACTGTAATCAAAATTTTGATACCAGCTGCTCTAGGTTTCATAAAAATAGGGCTTGCTTCTCAGAAAAAAATTCAAAACAAACAAATGCCTAGTTTCAACTGACTGTATTGAAAAAAAATGAACTACGCAAGTTTGGCATGTTTGTCAAAAGTTGGCGCATTTAGTAAGGATTCCAAAATGGTATAATACTTGTTAAACTGTAGCTGCCGTAGTTCAAATTTATTTTCGATTGCCTTTGAATACACTTTTTCTTAAACTGCTTTCCAGTAAAAAAGTCCAATGGATTCAAGTCCGGTGAACGGGACGGCCACGAGATTGGACCAGAACGTCGATCCATCTTCCGGAAAAAATGTTACCAGAAAAAAAAATTTCCAGAGAAATTTCTCCGGAAAAATTTTTTCTGGAAAAATTATTATTTCTGGAAAATTTTTTTTTCTGGTAACATTCTTTCCCGGAAGATGGATCGGACTTTCTGGTCCAATCTCGTGGCCGCCCGTTCACCGGACTTGAATCTATTGAACTTTTTTACTGAGAAGCAGTTTAAGGAAAAGTGTTTTCAAAGGCAATCGAAAATAAATTTGAACTACGGCAGCTACAGTTTAACAAGTATTATACCATTTTGGAATCCTTACTAAATGCGCCAACTTTTGGCAAAACATGCCAAACTTGCGTAGTTCATTTTTTTTCAATACAGTCAGTTGAAACTAGGCAATTGTTTATTTTGAATTTTTTTTCTGGGAAGCAAGCCCTATTTTCATGAAACCTAGAGCAGCTGGTATCCAAATTTTGATTACAGTTTAAACAAGCATTATTCAAGGTTACACAGCAAAAAAAAAGTTGGAAAAAGTTAATATTGTGGCAACAGGAGCGAAAAGACTGTCACAGGTGTGGAATTTTGCGTGTTTTTTTAAATGCCCATTATTTTAAAATCATGCAACTTAGATTTTTTTTATATTTTTCTGACAACCGGCATTACTTGCCTTTTCACCCGGTTCCGGGTTGACGTCGAGTAATGGGACACCCTGTATGAACGATCTTCTGAACAAAGCAGTGCTATGGAGATGTATGAGAAGTCGATCTCCAGTCTTGTTAATCTATTATGTCTAGAACCACTTTAATAACTAACTACGCTACGCAGATAGTGAGATGAATTCGTGCCATTCAACAACCGAAAAGCAAAGTTTGCCATGTGCAGTGTTCTACGATTACTCCTGTTCAGCCAGCCTGTTTCCGCCATCACACCTGTTATGTGATCAAATTTTCTCAATCCGTAAATCAAGCGACAACAAGTATTCTGGACTTTCTGAACACGCGCGTTATCTTCCTGACGCAAACAAGGACCATATACAAAATCACAATAGTTAAAGTGTGATAATACGAGAGAATCACATAGCAATTTTTTTCACGCCCGATTCAGCATTTCATGATGATTTTCTCAAAAATGCTTGATGTGCTCAGAAACCTCATATTAACATCCAATCGAACTCTCCCAATCGCTAACCGAATCACTAATGTCAACCCTGTACCATTCATGAGGATATCAATATCATGTATCAAAGTTGGTCTGATAGCAGGTGATGCAAAGCATCAGTAAAACTGTCTTATCAGTGTTGAGATTAAGTGAGTGCGGTCTCGAGATCTTGATGATAAGTTCCGCGTTCATCACTTCATTAATGAAATCTAAATTCTTCGGGTCAACGTGGATGTACAACTGGAATCATCGGCATACGCCTGAAGTCTCGAACTAGTCACAGAAATGAGAATATCAGCGGTATATATAATATAATGAAGAGAAAGGGCCTAGTATAGAACCTTGGGGTACTCCAGTAAGCACGCCCAATGCGGATGAATATTTTCCATTACTCAATACTACCTGCGATCTCCCACCCAATAAGAACCCATCAAAGCACAGGCATATTCATCGAAGCCGTAGACATTATAGTGTGTTTGAGGATGGGTTCCTCTAGTCGAGATAGATATTCCACAATATTTAGTTTTTAATTGAAAAATCAGATTGTGAAAGCTGATTTTTGTGTATAATCGTCTATTACTACCACACCTCATATTTTTTCTTCTAGGAAGCAACGAACGCCACTTTCAAAAATATGCAGCTAACATCATACTATGAAATCCATCTACAAGCGGTATCAGCAGCAGGCAAAAGCGACCCTGCAATATCAAACCGACTTTCTATGCATCCGCTCAGAATTCCTTCTATGCCTGCGGAAAAATATCAAGATATGAAAATCCTCCTTGCGATAATTATTACGGTTGGTGCCGCATCTGTTTTAACCGCCATCTTGATTCCTTTAATTCAGAGGAAATGCAGGGAAAACGATTTGAAGTTGGACAACCTGGAGGAAATAGTCCAAGTAAGTGTAACATTTATTTAGGTTGGAATCATACGATATTCAACACATTAGAGAGAGTATTTTGACGTACAATTAGACAGCGCTATACTGGACATATTTACATGCTATGTTTCGCTTTAGTTTGACGCGATGAATGGTCCAATGAACAAATAATATGGTTGTCTCTCTCAAATCGACTACAACACGGCAGTCCCAAGCATTCATGCGTCAGGCTGCCAGTAATAATCGATGCGAGTACTACAGGTTCCCTACCATACTGGTCGATGAAACCACTCCCAACGATAAGAGAGAGACCAAACTACAATATTCCAGTCGCTCGTTTATTTAGGGAGTTACTAATCACGTGAACCTTTTGATTAGAGCATTGGTCAACTGCCGGGCAAAATTCTCTCTCTGATGCATTGAATTTCCTATGTTTCCGATGTTAATTTCCAAACCTGTATAGATTTAGTTTGAAGCACCGCTCCTAGATGCCTATTTAGACGATTACAGGTTTTCTTCCTTATGTTGATACAATAATGTAAAAGTGATATTTGGCATCCGTGGTCTGAAACAAATTTTTCGTCTTCGAAACTATTATTGGCTCAGAGCAAAAAGTGAAGTTTTCTTTTTAATCTGAGATTATTGGTATACGTTTTTTTATATTTTATAACGAATGCACTCAAGCAGAGTTTTATTTCTCCTTTATTTTCATTTTATTCAGAAACATATCAGATATGTGAATGGGAATATAGCGAAAAGTTATCACGGTTCATGAGATTCATATTCACTCACCTGAATACAAATATAGTGTTTTCAATTGTGACAGGAAGTAAACTCATCATTTCAACGAAGGTAAAAGGTTTTCCAATAAGAGCTGTTATTTTGATATTCAAAGAAAAATGCCATTTTTTCAATATGAATGATCGGATGTTTATTTCATTATAAAGAAGAAGCTATGCCGTTAATAGTGGAAAATAACATCAGGCAAATACCACCACGACCACGCTTGCAGGACCACATCCTTTTAATGAAAATTTCCATAATGTCCTCGATAGCCTCACGAATTCCATCTTAGAGGTCTTGAATCGACGCTGGGCTATTGTCGCAAGGTTTTAAATTACAAGATCTCGGTGGCCATTGTGATCACCAGATCATGTTCATGCATATCAACGACCCAATCAGCAAAGACACGACGTTGTTGATGATCGGCCGGCTTGAGTTCTTGTGTTAACTGAACTTTATAAGGCTTAAGACCCAAATCTTTATGCAAAATACGGTGTAATGGCGTTTGTGGAATGCCTAATTCCAAAGAACGACGAGGAATGGACAAGCCTGGGTTTTCTTCAACACTTTTGGCTACAGCAGCAATATTCTCGGCTGTTCTTGAGCGACGTTCACGGGTTTTATTCTTCACATCACTAACTTGTCCCAACAGCACGAATTTTTCCACCAATTTCCTTATTGCGGTCCGACAAGGTGCTTCACGACGACCCAAAAATGTTCGAGTTTTACGAACCGTCTCTGCCAAATTTTCACCATTTTTATAGTGAATTTTAGTAAATCAATGCGTCCTTGAAGCGTGTATCGTTCCATTTTATTAATGGCGTAGTTTCTCCTTGTCAAATGTCAAAAAATGACAGCTTCAAACGTGACATCTACCGAAATAGCGGGCTTTTCAAAATAACACCTCTTATTAGAAAACCCTTTATGTTGCTAATAAGTAATGCAATTCACGAAAAATGTGCTTTGAATGCACACGTTCTGAGAATTCACTTGAAAAATCTTTCAGAAACCACTTGTTATCATGATATTTCATATATAATTGATATTATTAGATAATTATTATCTTTAGTGAAATTGTATTTGAATCGTTATTTTTAGAGTATCAATCAAGAAGAACGACAGTATGGAAACTTGCCACAAGTGTCATACACTGCGGATAAATGGCTGTTGAAAATTGAAGATGTGAATTTCAAGGTAGTAATAGGGGAAGGAGCTTTTGGTATTGTATGGCAAGCTACTATTGGACAAAAAACAGTAGCCTGCAAAGTTTTGAAAGGTGAGTAAACTAGTGTTATATATTTCTATCAGAAAAATCAGCCTCTGCGCCCATGTCTATGATATCGTGACACAAAAAAACCTTATATTTTACATAATGGAAATACCCATTCATTCAATAAAATGACTTGTCTAACTGCTGTAAACCAAAATTTTCTATATTCTAGATAATGCAAGCCAAGATGAAATACGTCAACTGAATCAGAAATAGAAATAATGAAGCAAGTAGGGTCACATCCTCACATTGTTTCCATCATAGGTTACATCAACCGAGTTCAAAATGGACCAATTTTGGTTGTTGAATACTGTGCAAAAGGAGATTTGCTATCTTATCTCAGAGAAGTTTACACCCATGTCGAATATAAGTAAGTTGATTTCAGTACATATGTATATTTTAAAGAACATTAAATTTAATTTACTACGGTGTCAACTGACGTTACCCTGAGCGCACCGCGTCGTGGACCGAAGACGTAAAATTTGCGAAATGCAAGAACGCTTCAGTCAATGCGACTAATGGTAAACATCTCGCTACTTCGTTCAAGTTTCATGCTATCGCAGACTATTTTCGTATGGAACTAGAGATGGCGTCTTCGGTATATTTATACCTTAAAGAAGATGCCATTTCGCCGTAAGTTCCAAGAAATACATTGTATCATTCAAAGCTATTCTGAGTCCTAATAAGGACGAAATAGCCATCCAAAGATGCTCTGTTTGATACCACTTCCTTGCATTTTGTCTTGAACGAGGACGAGATTAGCTCCGAAGTACGAGTTTAATATTGGTTGGTTGATTTCAATCGATTAATATTATTCTTCTTTCACTATTTTTATTACAATGAACTTTGTTCAGCTTTTATTCGAATCTGAATTAAATTTAATACTTCAGCATAAATCAATTACATCTACGAAAATCTGATGAAAATATCAGGATGTCACCTTTGAAATTTTAAAATTATACCCAACCGTATTACAGGCTCAATAAACTACAAACAGAACAGTCTGAACAGGGACTCAATGATTGCACGAATAAACTATACACATTTGATTGAGAGAAATAGATCAAGAACTCACACTCACCAAAACAGATATGTTATCTTTTGGGAGGCAAATAGCCAGTGGTATGGTAAGTATAAATATTACTGCGTATAAATGCTAACATTTCATGTCTTGACCAGCAAAAAATTCAATGAAAGACTTCAAAAGACAAAAATATGGCAATTGTTAAAAACAAGGAGCACACAGGTAGCATGTATAACTTGAGAGAAAAGTTTTCTATACTAGCTATAGCTAATATGTCCTACCAGAGCGGTGCCGAAGTCTAGGGCTTAGTGCTCGTGAAAGCACTCGAAGCACTTTTGTGCGCTTGGTGCTTCGCGAACTTTTTGAAAGGGCTTAGTGCTTAGTAATTCGAAAAAGTGCTCACGAGCACTTTCAGAAATTACCAAGCACTAAGCCCTTTATAGACTTGTCGGAACATGAAAATTACGGACTTTTTGCCTGATTGGAATAGACAGAGAACTTAAATATTAATTTTTTTTCGGTCAACCTCTATGGATATCTAAGTTGTTAAATTTTTCCTTCATTATAAATCTGGTGTTAAAAAAACGATCTCGCTGTATGTTATGGACTGGAACAAGTCTTTATGTTCTCATTATTTTGACACGGAGAACAAATTGTTATGTTATATGGCGATTTTTTGGGAAATTCTATGGAGAAATGCGCTCTCTTTTTGGAATACGATGCAAGTTCCTATAATCATGCTCTCAAGTTATTTATTGCCGAATATTCAAGGTAAAGTCTGTAAATGAATGACATAAAGAGCTCAGAATACGTTTCTTATCAGACAGCTTTTTTTTGCTGCGCCACAAGAAAAATTTCCATCTAATTTGTTGCCAAGACGTCACTTTTCGAATTTTACTTTCTGTTTCGAGACCACATGCTATTCCTCCCTTTTTTTATATGACGTCGTGGTAACTTTATGTTCGTCTGTGAACGACAATGTTGGACTTAGGAAAAACGATTGTCGATTTCAATTGCGCCTAATTAAAACACAATAACACTCGAAAGATAAAATCAAGATTTAAAATCAAAATTTCAAACTGAGAGACATTTGGATGGAAAATGCAAAGGTTTATTTGAAAAGTGCTTAGTGCTTGGTGCTCGTGTAAACGAATTACTTTCCTAAAGTGCTTAGTAATCGGAGCACTTTTCAATAGGGCTTAGTGCATTGTGCTCGAAGCACTTTTCTTCAGCGCTAGACACAGCTCTGTGTTCTATCTATATCACGAATCCGTTGTTAAAAACTAATTTTTTTCTTCAGTTTTTTTAAGAAAAAATTACCAAAGTTCGACCAGTTAACCTCACTTACTTCGTTATTTCCTAAATCCAAGTCTTTGATTAATACAGCTATTTCACAACTTAAAATTCAAAAATATAAACAAACAACTAGTATTCTTGTTACTTCAACTGGGATTAACTGAGACACAGCTGACAGTTCAGTTTAAAACTCGAATTATGACAGTAGTTTTTCAGTTAATCTCAGTTGAAGTGGGTAAAAGAATACTAGTATTAGCCAATATACAGTTTCATACAGGTACATACGATATTCAATGCACCAGAGAGAGTATTTTGCCTTGTAGTTGGACAGTGCTATACTGGACATTTTACATGCTATGTTTAGCTTTAGTTTGACGCGATGAATGATCCAATGAACAAATAATATGGTTGTCTCTCTCAAATCGACTAACACGGACAGTCCGACGTATTTAGTAAATGCGTCAGGCTACGGGTAATCATTGATGCGAGTACTGCAGGTTCCCTACCACACTGTTCGATTAAGCCACTCCCAACGATAAGAGAGAGACTAAACTGCAATATTCCAGTCGCTCGTTTATTTAGAGAGTTTCGAAACACGCGAACCATTCCATTGTAGCACTGGTCAACTGCACGGCAAAATTCTCTCTCTGAGGCATTGAATTTCCTATGTTTCCGATGTTGATTTCCACATCTGAATAAGAAATTTCGTAATACTTACGTTTTACATTTGTTATCTTCATAATGTCACCATATTAACTGAGACAGTGTCAGTCATGCGGTATTGTCGATACCTGGGGATATAATATTTGATTTCTGTTCTCTTTCCGCTTATTGGAAATCAGTGCTACCCTACGAATTCGAGAGTGGTTCGATCTGAGTATCAGTTAAATCGGTTTCCGCATATAAACAATGTAATAATCTGAACTAACATAACCAAGTACCTGAACCTAAAAATAGTTCGATTAGGTCATATCCTCAAAGGTACACATTATTTTTCATGTTCGCAGGAATACTTATCCAGCCAAAAAGTTCTGCACAGAGATTTAGCAGCAAGAAACATTCTAATGATGGACAATAAAACAGTCAAAGTCTCAGATTTTGGACTCAGTAGGGATGTTTACATGGACAGCATTTACTGCAAAATGACAAACGGCAAGTTACCGTTACGATGGATGGCACTTGAGTCCTTGACACACACAAATTTATACTAGCCAAAGTGACGTCTGGTCTTTGGAATACTGATGTGGGAAATAGCTTCCCTAGGCGCTATCCCTTATCCAGGGGTTGAAACTCAACAGTTACTTGTGCTATTGAAGGAGGGAGAACGGATGGCAAAACCACAGTTTTGCCCAGAGGAGCTGTAAGTATAATTCTATTTCTTGGTAGTTCTTCTTTACTATCACAATGAAAGGTGCTAATCTTACCTAACCTAACCTGACCTTTTCAGTTGTCACCAAAAACTCCTAGTCCAAATTGGCAGATAATGACAACATATTATAGACATACAGGGTGGGCCATCCATAACTTTCTACCTCGAATTTTGAGCTTCAATGCGAATGACTTTGATATCACTACCACTCTAGTCGCAACCTCTAACAGCTCTCATTTTTGAATTGGGAAAAGGGGTCGAGCAGCACCTTGTTGAAGAGGCAATTGAATTTCCTGCATGAGTGTATTTTTTTCATCGTTTTTTTACAGAGTGACTCAGTATTCCATCAATAACTTTCACACGCTGAATTTGGATCTTTGAGATGGGAAAATACTCGAACAAGTCAAATTTTATTAACAGATGGACATGTTAGTGTGTTGAAATGAGTTTGATATCACAAAACCCTCTAGCCGCTACCCTAACAGCAATTAAACCAAAGCGCACTCATGCATGAAATTGAATTTCCAACAAGGTGCTGCTCGACCCCATTTCCCTATTGAAAAATGAGAGCTGTTGGAGGTTGCGGCTAGAGGGGAAGTGGTATCAAACTCATTTGAACAACCTTATTTTTAACCCTTTCAACAAAATTTAACTGTATGAGCGTTTTTTCGTTATTCCATACCAAAGCTCAAATTCGGGGTGGAAAGTTATGGATGGCCCACCCTGAATGTGTAACAACATAACAGAAAATCGATAATCAAATCGCAAAAATTCAAATCTCTTTTTCGTTAGAAAAGTCCTCATATATTACCTATGTAGGACAAACTTTAATATTGATAGTTGAGATTACAATACAACATTCAATTGAGTTCTATGATTTATTGATGGTGTTAGTTAATTTATCTCAGTTTGAACAAAGTGTACCTATTTATAAGAATAAGGTGAGATTATAAAATGTTAACTATGAATATTTTTCCAGGTATACAATTATGATCAACTGTTGGAATGAATCGCCAAGTGATCGGCCCACTTTTACAACATTGAAGTTAGTGTTTGAACAAATGCTGGCGGAAGACACATTTTACTTGCAAATTGCCTTAAGTGGCTCAGATCAGTAGCCTTATTTGGTTTTACAAATATTTTTCTGAATAACTTTCAATCTGTGATTAGTTCAATACGGTTTTATAGAACCAGTTATGGATTAAACTTTTTTATATTTTCTACAGGTTCTTCAAAATTGTAATGCAACTCAATAATTATGAAGGACTAGAAATTTGAGAACGTTTTTATGAGTAAAGATGTCATTTAATGCATCAAAAAATATTGGTTAGAGTGAATAGCGGTTTAACAAATTAAAAAAACAGGATATTGTATATTCAGAATACAAATTCGTACTATTTTTTATCCATTTTTCAGTTTATCATGTATAATTTATTTTTACATTTCATTAAAATATTATATATTGTATTATATTAATCAAATTTTTAATCTAACAGCTTATTTATATTATTTTAATTCACCCATCCATGAGATTAGCAAATCTCAAACACATCTTAGCACATTTGTGTAAATCTTTATCCAACGAATCTGAAAATATTTCAATAAGTTAAATGCAATCAAGGATTTTAACCATGGTTTTTTGATTCAATCAATTAAAACTGTGCCTGGCATAATATTGGTGGATTTAATATGAATTTATTTTCCCACACAAGAAGCTCCTTTCTGAATATATTCTTGTAAATAACTCAGTGTTATTTTAATCTGGAGATAGACATGTTTTTCATTAATTTTAACTGTTATGTTTTGCTTTGAAAATTATAGTGAATAAGTACTGAATATGGTTCATATAGAACTGGAATGAAAATTTTACAATTTTAACTCACATATTTTATGCTGTCCAACAATTGGGTAGAATATAGGCAAAATGATGGGGTTTTCACATATCAAAACAAATGGACTACCACTCTCTCCTTTGGGATACTGTTTTCTATATACTTCTTGATTCAAGCAATCCTCTATTTCCACACATCCTAATAAACAGCTAGTTGGATAGCTCGTTGGAAACTTCAAGGTAGGATCTGAAAAAAACAATGTATAACAGACAAGATAAATCATCATTATCATATAGAAAAACAACCTTGACTGATTTGGATAAATTTTAATTATGGTAATTGATCCAATATTCAATGTATTTTAATTTTTTGTTATTATTTGGTTATTTGAATGAATGATTGGATAAAGACACAATATATTTAAAATCAAAGGATTACCATTATAATACTCTTTGTAAAATTTTTCCACTTCTGAAATTTCGTCAGGATCTGGTTTGTGCGCAGCTGCGGCTATCCACCAAACACCCTGTGATTAGTTGGCCAATTCCTTCCTTCATGTCTGAAATGGATATTATGAAATCATTCATCAATAATTTCAGAACATTCAGCTTTGGAATCATATTTAATACACAAAGGATCATTTTTACAATGTTTTTCTAGAGTTGTCAAGCTTAAAATTTGATAAGGCTGTTTCACTGAGCAATTATGCAACATTAAAGATGTACAGACAAAGCAATTAACAAGAATTGAGATTTTTAAAAGTAGAAAGTTAAGAACTGTGGGATCTCATAGGCAGTAGCAATAAGCCAACTGAAATTTTAAAGCAATGGGCTAAACTTCAGCAAAGATATAATCTATGAACTTCAGTTTATCGCCGCTACATTTCTTGTGTCGCTCTTATCGCTTTTATATTTTATGTTCTGTGGCTTTTATGTCAAATAAATCGAAATTTGCTGTCAGATATGTTCCTACAGCGCACTCTGATGGCAAGAAAATGAAGTTTGATTGCGCTTTACAGTAACGTTTGAATCAAAGATTATATAGTATATATAATATATATAATATATATACTATATATTATAATATTATATATAGTATATATATATATATATACTATACTCTATAATCTATGGTTTGAATGAAGTTTGGCTTCTCATTTATTTTATGACAGTTGTTCAAAATAAAAGCAAACAGTCAGTCAACACACCATTTTTTTCAAAAATTTCAATAAGAATTAAATGTTCTGTCAATTAGGCCCTAAACGATAATCTGGAGTTATACAAATGTAAGATCTTAGAATGTCCTATTTAAAGCAATTTAAGTAGTAATGGAATCGAAAAAGAGAATCTTATTCTAAGTTAAATAACCAGAATCAGATTTTTTTATTCTTCTCCTTGCAATATCATTCATTTACTTACTTCTTGACTCCAGCAATTAGTAAACTTGCATATGGTTGATGCATACTCAAACATAACCCCTGATCGAATCCTTCAGAGAGTAATTTCGTTTTGAAAGTTATATCTGGCATTAAAGAATCTTCTTTTCCCAGATCAGGTTCCACACCTATTGGTTTGGCATGTCTCATTTTTAGCAAAAGATTCACCATTTCTTCATGTAAATTCTGCAAATAATGGTTTATATTCAAAACAAACACTCCTCGGCAGGGAACAGGTAAGTGAGCAGGGAAGTGGGCAGCACAAGAATGTAATCACTACACTACTCCTGCTGCGCTTTTCTTTAAATTTTATTCTGCATCTTATAGAAATGAATCAACTTACTGCTACAGGTTTATATTCTGAGGATTTTTGCAAATTCTTAAAGAGTTGTTCAACATTTTTCAAATGTTTTTTACAGTCTTCCAACATTTTCTTTCTCAATCTTTCATCTTCTTCAGTGGACTCAATAACTCTTCGAGTAGCAAAATCAAGAGCTATTACCATTGATTTTTTCTTCTTTTTCTGCCTCTCGTTTAATTTTGAAATAATCATTATCGTCATCAAAAATCTTATTTGCTTTTGGTGCATAGTTCTGTGATATTTCATTTCGTCCAGATTCATTTATCTGAAATGAAAAATATTACACAATGTTACTCATTGAGCTACAAATGTTAAATAAACATTAATATAATAAGATGCGCTCACAAAGTTCCCGCAGAAGAAACAAGGCCCAGGACCTTCTTCTAAACAATGTATCCTACCACAATTGAGACAATTGTTCATGAATCCATGATTTTGACCCTGACAGGTGCATTCTGTTCTCCCTAAAACAATCCATCATTGTAAATTACAGGATTATATTTATTTATTTATATTCAAAGAATCACGAATCGGTTGAATACCCGAAAATATTACATGAATTCCAATTATAGAACTCTCATTACATGCAAATACTCACCCTTTTTGATCTTTTCTTTTTCTTTAAATTGTTTGATATCTTGAAATTTTTTCTTTCCTTTAGAAGCATTTTTATTTTTACTAGTAGTACCTTGATCTTCATCCCTGCTTCTTTGGATTTTATCATACTTGGGTTTTGAATGAGCAGCAGATGTTTTACTATTATTTTGATTCTTTTTACCAAATAAAATATCCCGTATGGAATTGTAGGCTTTTAAATGTTTACTATTTTGAAGGTCGAGAATATCTTGGGTGAAATCTTCAAAATCTGCTTCGGTTTTGATTCCTAGTAAGTAACTAAGGAAAACAGATATTTGGTTTCAGAGAAGTTCATGAGACTTTAACTTACTCCAATATATTTTCTTCTGGTTCAAACGTTAGAATTGCAGTAAGATGCTGTTTAATTTGGCTCTTCGCCGATTCCATTGCAATTTTTTTAAATCTTTTAAGAAGTCCTCTAGGCAAATTTGTTTTTTATTTTTTTTATTTCACTTTGGTCTTTGAGGTTATAAAAGAAGAATCACAGAATCTTAACTTCAAACGTATATAGGTCACCTGCATCACAGAACATTTGTTGAATTTGACAGTAATTTCTATGGTTGGAAAACCAGTGGCGTATCATTTTTTGGTTTGAAAATATTCGGCCTCGATGCAGTATGGACGCCACTGGTATTCACCAGTGGCGTGGTGAAAAAATGATTTCCTGCCAGAGACAACTTGTTGTTGTCCCTGTTCCCGCAGAAAGTACTTGATAATTAAACCCTAAATCCAAACTTTCTTGGAAGTATGTCAAGCAGTGTAGAAAATAAAAAAAATGATATTATAATATGAATATTTGCTTCAAATATTTCAGTAGACAGCTGTTTTTATCGAGAGCTGTAAAAACTGGAAACTTGTCAGGGTATTAGTTTCGTTACTGAAAAATGTGTTGTTTGGAAAACTGCTAGCCATATTTCGCTATCGATTAAATCAGGTTTACAAACGGGTCGAACGCCTTTCTCGCTTTTTCATATTGGAAAATTTCACTTTCTTTTGAATCAGCATCAGGGTAGGTTGATCTCAGGATCGAAATATTTCGAATGAATAAGTATGAAATCAATTTTCAGTTTATTTTTCTTAAATTACAACTTCCTCCTTATATCTATGATCATAAATAAATAAATAATGTATTATTTACGAATGAATTTATATGTAGATGATAACAATGAATGATATAAGTGAACGATTTCTCAATAATATTATAATCTCCTTTTACATCAGATTGAGAATAATATCAATATTTATCACCATTTTTTTGCGAAAATCTGCTCGATATAATAGATGTTGAATACGACTCTAGATCTGTTTTCATAGTCGATTATTGAAGTTGCTTTTCCAGTTTTTAGTCCAAGTAAAAAGTGACAAACATCAAAGAAAATGATTAAGATGGATTCCCTCTGCCAGAGGACCAAAAACTTCCGAAAATAGCACAGTAACAACAAAAGAGTTGAAAGTGGCTCCTATTTATAGAAGAAATTCCAAAGTTTCGAATATGATTCGGATACTTCGAACTTTATTATCACAACATCAATAAATTAATTTGTAGATTCACTTTCACTTTCCCCTGTCGGCCCTGTCATTGATGTTTGAGAAGAAGGCCTCTAAGGGCAAAACAGGATCTTCTGTAGATATCGTATAGTGATTTGGCACTCTTCGACTGCTTGACGGAACTGCCTTAAAGTTGTCATATTCACCTTTCATTGATGAAGTTAAATCAGACACTCTTTGTGAATATTCAAAGGCGTCATTCTTCAAAATGTCTATCTTTGGGAATAATGTGGTTGCTTCCTCTTCTTCTTTTCGATCCGCATTGTTTTTATCTTCTGATCGGATATTCTCATCTATATTGAGCACTGAATGAGCTTCTGTATTTGCTGTTGTAGTCTCATATTGATCATTAGCTTCAATAGGAATATCTGTTTTACTATCTGAATCATTTGCTTGGTTTGTATTTGAGATTCTAGTTTTCAGAGGGTTGAGTGCAGGTCTTCGCCTGTTAGAGAATAAATTTGGTTTTATTGAAATCTTAGCGGTTGATACTGTAGCTTCTGTGGTGGATTTCATTCTTCCGAACGGTCTCAATCTTGTGTTAACAGCTTTGATGGTTTTCTCGGTTATAACTTCATCTGTGTTTGTTTGCGGTGAACTATATCTCGGTTCTTTTGGTACAAATCGAGATCTCGTCGTTTCCTCGTAAACTTGAGTTGTGGTCGAAGTTGTTGACAAAGGTCTTCTGAGTCTTGTTGGGAATCTCAGCCTTACATTACTGTCATTAACTGGTTTCGGTGATTCTGTACTTGTGGTAGATGTTGATGAATACTGGTTAAGTCGTTGACGGTAGTCTTTTACGCTGAACCTAGGTCTACTGGAAGCATTGTACTTAATTGGACGTCTCCTATTAGATTTCGTTGGAGCTATTGTAGTTGTAGTTGTTGGTTCAGGTGTTGTAGTTATTCGAGGAATTTCTTCTGTCCAGGCATTTTCTTCAGAATGTTTGTGTTGGTGTGGAATATTCTACTTCATTTTCTGGTATGTTGATAAGTTTAGAAGTCGTAAGTACTTCTGTGGTAGTTGTTTCATAATTATGATTTCTTATTTCGTTGATGTGAGTTTCCTCCTCTGGAACTTTGAAACTCTCATGGTTTTGCACAGGTACATCATCTTCTTGTGAAGCGTTCTCATAAGAAGAAATGTAGCCAGACTGTGAGGATTCTGTTGTTCTTTCGGTATAATCATTTCCTTCGCCTGTGGTATCATCATTATCGTTATTTATTTCTCGATGAGGTTGTTGCCTATGATAGGGCCTTCGTCTTGTATTAACTCGCTCTGTGTGAGCTTCTGTTTGAGTTTCTTCGGATTCTTTTTGGTTATCCTCAAAAACTTTGAAACTCTGTGTAGTAAAGTGATGTATTATAGGCAGAACCTCTGTGGCTTCTTCTCTGGATTCATCCAAAGGTCTGTTTGTAGTATATTCTTCTGATTCATACCTATGAGGTCTCACTCTTTTCCTATGAGATCCATTGCGTATGTCACCATGAGTGGGCCTCTTTCGATGCCTTTCTCTAATTCTGTGAGATTGATGATACCCTCTTCAGAATTTCCAGGTCTAGGTCGCAAAGGTCTTCTCGTCCTATGAGGTCTTTCAGTTTCGACTTCCATTGATTCAATATGTTGTTGTGTAGTTGTTTCCACGCTTTCATTCGCTAGATCAGTTGGTATTTCAGCTGGAGTAGTAGTCCTTGGCAATGTGGGTCTTCGTCTTCGATGGGAAGCTATTCTTACAGGTTGTTCAGTTGTCTGCTGATCAGTTGTTTTCTCGAGTTCTTCGGTGACGGGTTGTAAGGAGGATTTACCAGATGTCTCTTGAGAAGGCTCTGTCACTGGTAAGTAACTTGGTCTACCGAGAATCGGGAAATGCGTTGAGACTTCTTTTACATCGAAAAATATCGAATTTCGTGTGTATGGTTCAGGATTGTTCTTAACTACATTGGACAGTTGGCCGAAAATATTGGATACTTCGTTTTGTGTTGGTGATGTTGGGATGGCTTTATCTGGTCTATATGGTGTCGGTAAGAATGGAGGCACATCCAGTTCTACGTTAGGCATATGGTGCCCAACTGAAGCCGTGTTTTCTTCCCATTTTCCTTCTGTAACCTCATAAGTAGGAACCTTTGGATATTCGGTCACTGGTCTTCTGGGAATATGATTGATTTGACCAAATTCCCCTTCCACTTGAACGAGGTTGTGCATCGGATATTTCTGGAGTGGTTGAATGTTTTCTTTAGTCATCTGAACATTTGCAGAATTTTGAACTTTCTGTTTGCCGAAAGTAAACAAGTTGGGGTCATAGGTAGGTAACTGAAGAATAAGATCGTTTGGACCAAGAGGATTATGCTGTAAAATCACTTTATCATCTGGTGTTCGAATCTCTGGGTTGATGCTCGGTTGAACCTGGTTTATTTCGCCGAAGTTCTTAAATATTGGCGGAGGAGACAAGTTTTGTAGTGTGTCCACCTGATAAGCAGGTATGATCTCATTTACTTGCTGTTTTTGGAAGATAATATGTTGTATGGGTTGATTCATTGGTTGATATAAGTTGTTAGGAGGAAAATGACTAGAAATTTCCATATTTGGATGCTGGACGGAGAAAATTTTCTGTCCATCATTCGCTAATCCTGCGGATTCTCTGATTTTTACATTCTTTCCCTGCGAGAAGAAAGAATAGGACCCTGAAAAGAAAAGAGTCAGTCAGTAACAGTAATATGGAAAATGATAAATGTAGGTATGTGTTCTTTCGAATTCGATTTATCAAGACGTTGATGTAAAGATACAATGGTAAACCATTGGTTTAGGTATTTAAGTTGTCAGTAAATCGCCGCCCTTACATGCCTAAACCGATGGTTTACCATTATGGTTTTGTTATTGTACATCTTATCTATGATAATGAACATAATAAGAAGAACTACAAAGATTATAGAGTATGAATCTTTGACGAACCAAAGATTATAGATATACTATATTATAATCATTATTCAAAGAGAAACTCCTTAAACAATGATATAATCTTTGGCGAACTACTTACCAGGGGAGGGGGCAGGAACATATACTTCGTTTCTGGTACTATGAGCAGTGACCAATTGCCCATATCCTGGTTTTTTCACCCTCTTGCCATTATTATGACCATGGTTTTTTGAAGGCATTTTCTTATGGTGGTTAGGATTTCTATGAATGACAGTGTTGAGGGGTATATGAGGTCCGTGGCTGCCATGATTCGGCAAGACAAAATATTGAGGGCCATGCTTGCTGTGGGGTGGAACCTTCCCTGGAAAATGTCAATTCACACCTCAGATTGAAATTAAACAAATGGTTTAAAGTTATAGAAAGTAGATACTATCCCACCTTTGAATACAATATTCAGTAACTCTTTTCGTCAGTAGAGCAAAGAGTTTTTCAGTATAATAGTCAAGACTCAAGAGCATAATTATTATTGTTGTGAACAACGGCCGAAAATAGCTGTTATGTTACGTTTTGTTTTTTTACTGTTTGAGTATGGATTCATTATTTGGTGATGCATACAGCCCTCCTATGAAATAATGAAAGAAGTGATCTGTAAACACTTCATTATTTATACCTTCCAATTATTGTCTCTTTTTCAAGAAAATTATCTTGGGTTGCAAACACTTCCAGAGTATAAATAGAGTAAATTAGATCATTGGAATGAGGTATTCTGTGCATTACCATACAAGAGCCACATTTTTTTCCAGGAATGTGACCTCCTTCACAAATTTGATTATTTTTCTAGGAGACTCTCATGTTGGCTGACGTTATTGTTGTGCCACCCATTAGATTAAGTCTAGTTTGACATAATGTGCTTAGTGATTTATGTGCCTATCCACATATCCTACAGATATCGGAGTTTTCTTTACCGATCTTGTACAGGTGATATCTCACGAAACAATGACTTATGAGAAGCCCAAAAAGCAGACTTAACTAGAGCTTGTTGGGCCTTCTCTTTTGAAGGTGCAATAAGTGTTTTTGCTTGCCTTTTACCTGGTGTGTTGATCCAGTAGGAATGCTTCTTTCTCTTAAAACAATCATCGACCTCCACCTTTATCAGTATAGGTGCTACCCAACAGTGAATAGAGTTTTTGCTCCTATTTTTGCAAGGGCTTACGCTTTTTCAATTCTCTCAAGTATCGCTCTTCTGGCATCGCTATCGAGTTTTTCGTTTCGAATGCGGGGGTATCCATGTTAGGGTTATTTTTGCTGGTATCTGGTTGCGGTTTATAAAGTCTGTGATATTGTTCACTCTGGGGTTCTTGGAGTAGGAACAATCTTTTGGGAGCTTATACATTCGGACTATGTCAAAGAGAAAAGCTCTTCCATTACCTTAACTAACATTAAACGACTTAAATGCACCAGTGTATATTATTTTGCTATATTCGTTACATGAAACCAATTCTCTAAAGTATTGTTGTATGATTTCTCTTGGTGTTTCGTATTTCTTAAATCTTGAGAGGTGTAGGTTGACAGTGAATTTCCTATTGATCCAAGGTGGATAAGTCGGTTCTTTATGAATTGTTGTTGAGGGGAATGATGAGGCCAACGAGTTATTTACCAGATAATACAAAGGAGGTTCGAAGTTACTGTTATTTTGAAAGATGTGCATATATTTCTGGGTCAATTTGGTTTTGGCATGTATTATTGGTTTCACCAGAAATTCTCGCAGCGTATATTGTTAGCTGTAGCATTTGTCTACGTAGTGATAAAGGCCTGTTCCCTTACACAGGCTATATGAAGGGCTGGTAGTATGGGCACTTAAAGCTAGTCGAGGAACGGTGTTCTGTATAACGTTAAGTTTTTAAGGGTTGTTTTACTAGCCGTGTCATAGAGAACTGCTGTTTCAAGTTTTGTTCGAAAGGTAAAAAAGTAATTAAATATGTATTCAGTAAAATAAGCTTGAAGAATTTATGGAAGTTCCACAACAATACAAAGTTTTGTCATGAGGTTTAAAAAGTTCATCCGACGAGTCAATGACGAAGACAAATTTCATACCTTTTGAATAACCAGGGTGGTGTACCACGTTGATTGCAATTGTTTTCAGAGACTTCTGATCAAATCGAGTAGCGTTCACCAGTGGTATTGGCGTTGTTGTGGGAAGTGGTTCAGCCTTAACTGTTTCTTTCAGTATGGGATTCTGGTAGTACTTGATTTCATCCTGGTAATGTGTGGTAGGTGAACGGTTGCTTCCTAAAATTGGCTTCCAACCATCTGCGCCCATTGATATCGGATGCTGATGTACAAAATTATTAAATTATGAATATTTTAACGAATAATAGTTATATTTATTATAATGAGTTTATTCATTTTACATATAAATGAATCTATACAGGGTGTATCTGAATAACATGAGAAAATGAGGTGATTGTGTGATCATATACCTCTTCGAAATGAACAAAACAAAGTATGTTGTGTGTGTTTTTTCTTTCATGTATGGTAGTTGAAGACATGAAACATAGTACATATTATTTTTCAATGAAATTACACAGTACACATTCTCATAATATTTACTAGATCTTCTCATTGAAAATGCATTGCATTTTTTCTAATTAATGATCATGAATGACTAAATGAGTTATTAAATGAATTGGACTGTCAGTCATATACAGGGTGACTGGTGACGTAAGGGACAACGGCTAACTGGAGATAGAGGACCTCAAACTGAATGAGGATTGGGGGTTTGAATGTCCCATAAGGCTATTAGTTTCAGAGATACAGGGTGTTTTTTGCAAAAGTGCTAAAACTATAAACTACCATATCTTCATCAATATGGCAAATTTTTCGCTGATATTTGGCAAGCTTGTTACTATACATATTCTCCATCAGATCGAGAAGAAAAAATTCTCGAAATTGCAGGTCCGTATTCAGAAAATTCAATTTCCGTGTCCGGTGAGAAATATCACCCAGTATATGAGATAAAAAAAATTGAAATGAAAAATTGAAATCTGCAAAAAACCCTGAATAAAAATCTGTTTTTAGTTTGAATGGCACAAATTTTTTATAGTTTTTATGATATGTTGAATGTCGAATATTACAATTCTTTCATATTGAATTCAAGAAACCTACTATTCCTGATAGTAAAAAACCCTGAATTTGAGATACTTAAATAACTCTGAGGCATTTTGAATATTCCTTCATATCTTGAAATTCTTTTTTATTGATTTCTCTATAAATATTATGAGAAAAATTCAAAAAACAATACAAATACAAAAGAGGAACAGTAGCCCATATGATTCATAAAAAAATATAATAAACAAATGCTCGATATGCGAGAGCCAATCCCTTCACAAACTCATTGGCTCTTCTGAACAATTGAAGTACTTTTCATATCCACATGATGAAAAATTATACTCTTGATTGAACAGAAATACTGGATTTCAGCTCGAGAAAAGTTTGACTTTCTTCTCAGAACCCCTGAACAATAATCCATCTAGTACTTATGATTTCAACAAAATTTATTCTTCAATGAAATAATGTATGAATTTTGAGGACTTATTTTCCTCTCATAAGTACTTAGGTGTAGCAACTTCACCTTCTTTTGAGAAGCATATGAATTCTTTGATGCAAACAGAATATTAGGGAAATAAGTGATTTTTCAGAATAAGGGTTTATCATTCATTATAAATAAAATACATCCTACTATACAGAGTAGGCATATTTCAAAAAATGACGTTTATATTCATACATTCATTGGTCGTGAATTATTGACACTGATGATAAATGCCTTCAGTATTCACGAATGAAGAATATGTAGATGATACTTGTTTTTGCATTCCGCAAAATGAACGGATATAATATTAGGTCTCAGAATAATCCTCAATCTCAAAAGAGTAAGAAATCATAAGAGTTCAAGAGAGCCAATAAATGCGTTGATGCAAATTGCTCTCATTTCGAGCCTTTGCTTAGTTGTTTTTTTCATGAATTATTGCATTATTTAATTGAAGAATGAATTTTGTTGAAAACATAAGTACCAGATGGGTTCTGAGAAGAAAGTCAAATTTTTCTCGAGCTGGAATCTAGTGTTTCTGTTCAATCAAAAGTATAATTTTTAACCTTGTGGATATGAAAAGTACTTCAATTGTTCAAAAGAGCCAATAAATGTGTGAGGGGAATGGCTCTCACAAATCTAGCATTTGTTTATTTGATTTTTTTATAAGTCATATGTGCTACTGTTAATCTTTTTGTGTTCGTATTGTTTTTTGAGTTTTTCTTATAATACTGATAAAAAAATTAATGAAAAACTATTTCAAGATGTGAAGAAATATTCAAAATGCAGCAGGATTATTTCAGGATCTCAAATTCAGTGTTTTTTTTTATCAGGAATAGTATGTTCCTTGAATTCAATATGAATAAATTGTTATATTCGACTTTCAATATATCATAAAAAGTATAAAAAATTTGTGCCATTCAAACTGAAAACAAATTTTTACTCAGTGCTTTTTGCAGATTCCAGTGATATTTCTCACCTTACATGGCAATGGAAATTTTTGAATACGGACCTGCAATTTTTGGGAATTTTTCTTCTCGATCTGATGGAGAATATGTATAATAACAAGCTTGCCAAATATCAGCGAAAACATTTGCCATATTGACGAAGATATGGGAGTTTAAAATTGCCATATTGACGAAGATATGGGAGTTTATAGTTTTAGCACTTCTGCAAAAAACACCCTGTATCTCTGAAACTAATAGCGTTATGGGACATTTAAACCCCCAATCCTCATTCAGTTTGAGGTCCTCTATCTCCAGTTAGCCGTTGTCCCTTACGTCACCAGTCACCTGTATTTTTCGAAGCAAACTTGGGGTTGAGAAAACTCCAAAATATGTATTAGCAAATGATATTCACTAATTTATTCTGTAAATAATCCTAAGGGTTGTAGCTTTTTAACACAATTTCACCCCCTTTTTACCCTCAAAAAAGTGAAAACTGTTTGTTCTTATGTGATAAAATAATTAATTGATGATGTTATGAACAATAAATAATCGAATATCGATGCTATTTCTGTAAAAAAATGAATTTTTGGTTCTTATCATAAAATAATGTTGAACTTAAAGTGCTCAAACACCTATTACAGACTTTACTTTCATATATTACAATTCGTGAATCGAAGCTGAAAGGAAAACCAACCAGTCTGAATATTATTTCCATTTGTTGAAAAACATTACGCGATCGAAAGTAATCAATTAATTTCTCACAAACAGAAATACACAATGAAACTAATTTACAATATAGAAGACATAATTAACGGCCAGTAGTACTGTAGGGAAAGTGACAGCATGTCTCTTTTTCGTACTGAAGAACATACTACGGATGTCTTACCTGCATTCCTTCTGTACCATCTGCTTGTCCCATCAAACGGCATAAGAACACCGTGGTAACTGTAAATGGAAGTGAAATTCATATTAGATTGGTTGATCAACCGTCCGTTTTAAAGTCATCAGAATTGTTCCATTTTCGAGTTATTTGAGCGTGAAAATTCTAGACATCAAAATGGAAATTCATTAATGTATCGATACAGCCTGATAAATCTCTAAACATTTAAGTGATTGTTCTGGCGTTTTTGAGTATTTGATATTGAAATTCGGGGTCAGCAGTAGAAGAAGTTGTAATGAGGTTCAATTTCATAACTGAGAAATTGATCTTCATTTTAAAAAATTTATCCGAGTTTTCATTTTAAATTCGTGAATTTTTATTCCGTTCAGAATTAATTCACAACAATCGGAAAAAAACCGTGGTCTTCATTTTAAAATAATTTATCCGAGTTTTTCATTTTAAATTCGTAAAATTTTTATTCCGTTCAGAATTAATTCAAAACAATCGAAAAAAAACCGAACATTTAGCGATTGATTTTGTTTTTCATACAGAAAACATCTTAGAACCGTCCGCAAGAACAACGCCGATCGCAGATAACGCCGTTTTTTGCATATACGTACGATAAGCCAGTTTTAAGATGTTTTTACCGAGGTACTCTCCTGCAATTTTGAACGTTTCTGCGCCTACCTTTCCACCCCCCTCCGGAAGATTATAAAAGGCGGGGTTTCCCCCCATCGGTAATTAGTTCCGAATTATTTCTGCTTGAGACGTATACCTTTTAATTAGTCCGAATTATTTTCTGATCTAAACGTTTTCTAAGCTTCCGAATTTTCTCATTTTTGCTACCTTTTTAAAGTGAGTGCTAGTGCAATTGAATTGTAAGTACCGAGCCGATTTATTGCAGTCCTATTTTTATTCCTCGTTGAGTCTACCTAAATAGCTGTTCCGTCTTAGTGCCTGTAGTTAGTCTGTCCTTCATGGCGTGTATACCCATGGTCAGACCGGAAGGCATAACCGAACCAATGCTGTAGCAAGTTCGACATATCCTGTTCAACCCTCTAATTTCACCTGGCCAAACCCAACCTGTTTATACGAGAAACAAGCAAAGTGGTAGACAACGTGGTGAATTCTAGGACTGAAAGAATATCGGACACTGGCGCAGCCAGGGGGGGGGCTTTGGGGCTGCAGCCCCCCCAAAGATTAATTTCTTCGTTATTTCTTTCTTCTTTCTTTTTTTGCAACTTTCGTTATTCACTGTATCATCAAAAATTTTCAGTTCAGCCCCCCCCCAAATAAAATCCTGGCTGCGCCACTGATATCGGACAAATATAACCGTTGTGCACTCTTATACTGACCCCTTTTATCCCTGTTTTCCTGATATTATCATATATTTGAATTCACCGTTTAAATTTAACCTACTTTCTATTCTGGCTGACTCGTACCGGGAAAATATTTGTTTCTTATGAAAGTGCTCGCAGTCAGACCAAAACTGACCAATCTTTTATTTTGTATTGATTTCATATAGCGTCTTATTTACTGTATTTTTGTTAACTATTTTCGCTATTTGAATAAACTGTGTAAGTTGCTCTATTTCTGATTTCTCTGCTATCGCTAATATCTTAGATAACGAAGAACTCTGTCTCTGACTAGCAGCTGCCCTGGTAGGTTTGCTATTCTCCCTTATAAGAAAAAAGAATAGCTGGCGCTCGAGGTAAGTTTCACCGAGAAAACCACGTTACAAAGTTATCTATTAATAGGTGTTTGAAAATTTTTTCAAGAGTTATATGAGGTTTGGATACAAAAGCAAACATGGATTGAACGAATGAAATTCGAATTCGCTAAATGGGGGATTGAAAGATTATTTGGGCTGTTTCTATTATCTTGGATTGTTCTATCCAACGTTTAGGCAAGCTTATGTCAGAAGCTGGTCTCATTAATTTTGCTGTATTTTAAGTTCGATTCTGCGATTACCCTGAGGACGACTGGCGAATGCTTGCCAAAACGTTGAATAGAACAATCCAAGATAATGGAAACAGCCGAAATAATATTTCAACTAATCAGTCATTATCATTAACAGTATTTAAAAATGCCCACCCTCAATATCTCAGAATTTTTGGAAACACTAAGACAGGTCAATTCTTGATGACAGGGGGACATGATCTGGGATACAAAGCTTGTTTCTACCAGCAACCTCTGGAGAGATTGCAACCTCATCAGGAATTCGAACAGGAAATTAAGTAGTTTTGTAACGAATGATGATGGATGGATTAAAATTTCCACGAACTTGCAGCTTGTGTTCTATAAAGTGAATGTTCAATTTAGGTAATGCCATAAAAAAAACACCCTGTAACTTTTCGAATATTCATTTATAGAACACAAACTGAGGGCTCATACGAATTTGGAGCCATACATACATTTGTGCTACAAAACTGCCCCACATTAGTTTGCTAGTAGAAAAAAAAGCTTCGTATCCCAGATCATGTCCCCCTGTCATCAAGAATTGGCCTGTCTGAGTGTTTTCACAAATTCCGCTTCGTTGTTGAATTTTTGAGGGTGGACACTTTTGAATGAGACACCCTGTAGGTATTTTAATTTTCTATGCCACGAATTTTGACGATCTCTATTCGACGAAATTGTCAGCACTCATAGACCACTTTCCAACTGATTGTGCTTTTTCAGAGAAACTTTCCTATTGTTGGTACTTCCACTTGAAATATACTCGGATAAGAACCTAACGCCTCAGAGTATTTCGTATTCGTTGGAAGCCCAAATAGTCCGAGAGCTGGCACGAATTTTAGGGTAGGTATTTGAGGCAAGCTGAAAACTTGTCAGATTACTCTCCTATTATATCCCTACTCGAGATTGCAGACCTGGCTGGTGAGTAGCGGGACTAAATCAACCCCTACATTTTTAATGGCCTGGCAGGTAGAAAGCCCTACCGAAATGATCTGTCTTTTTGGGAATCTTATTTTTTAGTTATAAGTAAACACTCCATTAAAATTTCAAGCTGCCAAATAATTTAATCGGGGTTTTAACATTGCCAGACGCGTGCAAAAATATTTTGCAAAAAATTATAAAAAATGTTCTTGAGGCAGCTTGTTGAAATTTTAATGGAGTGTTACTTATAACTAAAACATAAGATTCCCAAAAAGATCATTTCGGTAGGGCTTTCTACCTGCCAGGCCATTAAAAATGTAGGGGTTGATTTAGCCCCGCTACTCACCAGCCGAGTTGGGATATAATAGGAGAGGTATCTGACAAGTTTTCAGCTTGCCTCAAATACCTACCCAAAAATTCGTGCCAGCTCTCCTACTAAAATATCCGCACTCCTTTTGCCTGTTGGAAATATGGCTGTATAAAACAGACAACCTCAGAGAAATAAGTAAACTTTTTACTTTTTCCTTTTTATTTCTTCCTCTGAGCAGACAGCCAAGCCTCAATGAAAGCGATGAGCTCCAACACCATCATTGTCGCTCGTTCTACTTAAACGAGAGCTTTACCGTTTTGCCCAAAGGTCTGTAAGTTTAGAATTTTGAGCCGAAAATGGTCTCACTCCCTGACGACGTATTTGTGGTCAAATTCAATTCGTTTCAGTTGTTAACCAGACAATCGTACAGGACATTTCAAAAAAATAGCTATTCAAAATTTTGTTCTTCAATATCTCGGACAAAACGAGACCAATCGAAATGAAATTTTGCGGCCAGATGCAAGATACTCATAATAAGCCTGATGCAAAATTTTGTGATAGTGTCAACAGTACCATAGAAAATTCAATAGGAATATTGAAAAGGAGGAACTTCATATTTCCCTAACAAAAATTATCCGATTCGAGTGAATGAAATTTATTTTGGAATGGAGATTGATATACGGAACGTTCGTGGAAAATTTCAAGAGGATCGCATAATCGGAACCATAAAAAATTTAATTGAAACATTGAAAAAAAATGAATCTCCATATTTCCATAACAAGATATCCGATTCGAATGAAATTCATTTTGTGTATGAAGATCGATATACTGAATGTTCACGCAAAATTTCAAGACGTTTGCATAAGCAGAATCATAGATTTAATTTTTTTAAATTTTTAATTGTAACATATTTCAGTTTTCGAATAATTTCCAGAATATTATTCCGATGTGTCGTGCTGAGATTTTGCATTTATTTATTTAGTATCAATCTCAAGTCCTATACAAAATGGTAAGGTATTAGCCTCATTGCTCCACCAAATAAGGAGCGCTCAAAAGCACGTGCCCAGGGCTTTCTTAAATTTTAAACTTCTCGGGAAGGGGGTGTCATTGACCTCAGAACATTTCTGAGGCATATGAAAGAACATGTATGAGGGGGAAATCTCGAGAAAACAGAAGTTAGTCTGAAAGCACATTGATGGAGCCTGCTGGTCTTGAGGACTCAAAAAACATTGCTCGGGACCTCCAGCACGGGATAATCGCAAACTTTTTTTTGTAATCAACAAGAATGGGCTTTGTCGGAGGATTCAATACACGAGTGATTGACGTCTCAGATGAGAATAGTTTCGGAAAAAAAAACAATTAGTATACATTCTATGGAGCAGAGAGAAAAAACTCTGGAAGACCTTGTGAATATCTTGGCATGGGTACCCCTATGAAGTGAGTTAAGGAGATTATTAGAAATGCAAGTATTTCATTCTAGAAACCACGCTAACTGTAATTCCAAAGACTTCAAGACAAGGAACACAGGCTTATTCTCGTGAATATAGTGGCGGAAAAAGGAATTCACAAGCTAAATTTAGTGGAAAGGCATTCATGAAATACTTTTGAGTGTCCCAATTAGAACACAATATTCATTCATATCTTATTCCTCGTTAGAAAAATATATGCAACTGAGACTATGACACCTAAAGTGAAAGGACGGGTTCAATTGATATGTTTCAAAGTATTTCTGAACATCTCAGATCCACCACGTCAATTTACAGTACAAATTCAACAATAAATTTGATGCTACTAAAACACTTTCTTAACAGAAATGATTTGTATAATATTCATACTTGTCTGAATTCCGACTTATTTCGGCTTCTCAGCTAATGTGGAGTATCCATAAACAAAATATGGTGGGTTTCACAAAGCTTGATTGGGCAATTAAATCGTTGATTTTGAATTAAGCCGGGTTTATATTGAAAATGAACTGAAAATTGCACCGAAATGATGACATTTCAACAATCAAGGTGATTGGAGTTTTGTGAAACCCGGCCATAATCGAACAAATGTATTCTATGCATTTTGCTGGAAGTCATTGTTTGACAATGTCATTATAAATAAATCACTTTCGAATACCTCATAAATGCATACGCCTCTAATTAATCCTCACCTGGTTGAACTCACTTTTGCACTCAGCAAAAACCCAATTCCAGACAGATTATTGCAAAATAGACTGTGCAGACGGCCGAAGAAGAACTTACGAACACACGGTATGCAAGCGCAATTACAAATGCGGTCAGAGGCAGCATGTGAAGAGATACCGTCAGACCAGGCGTTCAGGGATTACATGGTGAGAGGAGTCACAACGAACAAGAAGAAACTTCATAGCCAACGGCTCGAACATCCAAAATTACAATCATTACAGGAATCCCGGAGCTACCAACATGAACGCCGTAGTTTACGATTAGAGTTGGAATACGTAGCAAAATGCTGGATAAACACTTGTATTACACTGAAACACGACGAGTGTAGAGATGTCTCTAGGTTCTTTGTGGGTCAAAATATCTACTGGGGACAAAGACGGATATTAAAAACATGATGTCTCAAGAATCAGTCTCCTTATGGTTCGACGAAGTTCAGTACATGACAGATATCGACTGGATAGACAGTTTCCAGGGCTCAATAGGTTTTCCGAATGATAAAAAACAAAGAGGACACTTCACCCAGGTCATATGGGCTGAAACCAAATATATTGGATGTGCACGAACTACAGCGAAAAAATGCTAAATCTCAAGGAACATTGATTTGTAACTACGGACCAGGAGGTAATATGCTTGATATGCCTATATACCATCTGGCTGAAAGACAAGATGACATAGCTTCCGAATGTAAAACTAGACATAGTGAATTTAGGGCTTTGTGTGGAGAAGCGATTCCTGCACCTAAAGAGACCATCATATTCACCTGATCCAACAAAAAGGAAATTACAGAGGACCAGGACAACCGGGATATACTCCGCCATTACTACCTCTTAAACCTTTTACACAAACTCCATTGGAAGCTGCCACTAAGAACAAGAACCCGATTGTTCCAAGGAAGAAGGTAGCATTACAAGTTTTGTAGTCATAAAAACAAATTTTTTCACCAAAATATGATCATGTGATAATGAATGAACCAATTTCTATTGCGTGCTACCTCCTGTACAGGGTGGGCATATTTCGATGTTTTAGCACTACAACACTTTTAAACCAGAGGAGATAGACAAAATCTGATACCCACTTCTCGATCTTTTTTTTGAGAGAAACTAACGAGAGTAGTATTCATTTTTGGCTACCTTCTTTTGTTTTCGAGGAATAAGCGAAAATTGGAAAAGTGGCAATATAAAAAAAATCATATCTTCGCTAATACTGATGATAGAGCTCTGAAATTAAAACATAATACAGGCACTTTTTTACGTAGAATAAAGTGGCGTACTCGCCTTTTTTGCACTATTTCTAATTACGGAGCTATGACCCAAAGTTATGTTTTTTAAATGGAAATACTAGATTTTTGTGGCATTTTCTGGAAGCTTAATTTTTTCTGATTTCAAAAATATATAACATTGTATGGTTTGTATCAATATGAGTATAGAAAATGATCAAAAAACCAATTTTCATCTGAGTCTCAAATTTTTCTATGGTTTCAACTGTTGATGAGCACAGAAAAATTTAGCATCGTATAATTACCACAATATCTTTCCAGTATTCTTTTCATTTCTATGCTCTTTACTCAATTTCTCCAAGATGAACTGCTGTGAAACTTGATCCCTCATTCTAAGTTATAACTAAGATGTCTAAAATAAGACATCTTAGTTATAACCTACTGACCTTTTTTTTATTGTAATCACTATTAGGTATTGAAAAATATTCTTTCTTTATTACTTTTCTGATTGAATTGATAACTTCAATCATATCTATATATGCGTTATTCATATGCGATTTGAAATAGACTACTTGTGCACTTGTGCATCCATCTCATTATAACTAAGTATATCGATTGAAACGGAGGATCATGTGGATCTTTTTGTTATTTCCAAATCCATTTCAAGATATAAGTTTTTATAAAATAATCCATGTTCGAATTTTGGGAGAAATTAGTTGAAAGCATAGAAATAATGAGATTAACGGAAGGAGACTGCTCTCTTGTTATAGGAAGCTCCATTTTTCT
>CM024241.1:96064722-96119448 GCA_013421045.1 Propylea japonica
GTGCACGATACTATTTCATTGTATATTGTTGGGCAAAAAAATCACAATTCAATTAGAAATAGGCGCAAGAATCACAATTCCTCCAGAAAATTCAACGATTGTCAATTCTTAGGTGGTAGAGATGCAACGTTTATTTCAATGATGGCAACTCTGTACTATCCTATCTCTATGTCCTATCTAAACCTAAATCTTACTTATGCTCTTCGAAGCCATTCAAATAGACATACTTCCGCATTCGATAGCATCCCCCTACAGATTTAATTGCACGCTTGAAGGAACATCTGTTTCTATCCCCGAGTAAGACAATCTATCAATCTCATCGGATACTCACCCTGCCAAGGGTTCCCACGCTCGCACTGCATGTGAGGGTCAAGCCTGCCCCCTCGGCGTAGGAAGTGGTTATTCCATTTTTTCACAGGTCCGAAGTCATCGCTCACTATGACACCCGTCGGTGGAACTGAAAAATAAAACGGAAGTAAATTTCTGCACCATAACAACATGACGCCGAATTTATTTCTTCGAAGTGAGAGCTCTCGCAGGGGTCTTTAGGAAAATTGCACTTATTGTTCGGTTCGTGTGTTGAGAGGATTATTGTTGATGAGGTTGGTATGGGACATGCACTAGAGAAATGTTCTTGTCGAATTATTGATAGTGTCACTACAATAATAGGTTACTTAGTTATAGTCCATTCACGAAACTTTGAGCTGACGGTTGGCCATGACAATTTGGCATATTCCACTGTGTTTATTAAAATTTTAGGTTATGTTGTTCATTTCTTATCAGTTCGAGACGCATGTTGTCAATATTGCATAGAGTCTCTGATAACTCGGAAGTTTGTTGGACGAGGTACATTCAGCAACGTAGCATTGTTCATCGTTGTGACATCAAATACTGCCAATATCGGATAAATAAACAAAAGCCTACTTTCGCTCAATAATATGTGATTGGAGTATAGGTACTGTATGTCTAAGACCACACTGGAGTTCATCATACCTGAGTCAAGAATCTCTTGAAAGAATTATCGATGATAACTTGAAAAAAAAGATATAGCAATAAGTAACCTTGTGTCCATATTTTTGAAAATTTAAATTCAAGATATCTTTTTATTAAGTGTAGATTTGCTATTGCACTACGATGAACTTCATGAACACTAGTATCTGAGGTTAAAAGTTCCGGAGGAACTCTTTTTAATGATCCATTCCTGGAAGATTTTGCTGGAGTGCTTCTCTTCCAGTTTCTTTCTTATGATTTAATTTGTCTATACCAAGGAAGGGTTTTGGGCCAGTAACTGAGTTTGTGCTTCCTTTCTTGCTTATACGTTAGCCTCTTCGTTTGATTTTGATTCCTGAGTGCCAGGAGCCCCGACTAAAAGACTTTGTTTTTCCTTGCCTACTTCATTGAGCTTTCTTCGGCACTCCTATATCAGCTTCGAGACAAATACGAGTACATAGGATTCAGTGCTTCATTAGCCGTTTGACTATCAAAATATATTACTATGTCACAACTTCAGTAATTTCTATCGATACATCTTTCCTTAGACTACTTAGTCTAAGCATCTTTCGATTACTTCGTGTTTAAATGCTTTTTTTCCAATTTCGTGAGATCTTTCTGTAAGGATCATTCAGTAAAATCAACATTTTTTGGATATTTTTCAAGTGAAAATTTCAAGGAATGGAAAAAAAAGGAAAAAAATGAAATTGGTCAATTTTCCAATGACAAAGAAATCAAATTTGTAAGGTCGAAGAAAATACCTACATAGAACCGGATCGACAAAGAATGTGAAAATCGACCACGGTACAAGTCATCTCACACTACTGAAAAATTGTGAATTCTAAAATATAATTCGGCTCTTTCCTGATGTGTTCAAAACTTTTCAGATCTACATTTCACGGTTCAAACAGCTGTGATATTTTCAGGTGGTGACAGTAAATTGCAATTAGTACATATATCGAGAAGCTATATTTGTTGAATGTTCCATTTTGTGTTAAAATATGACCAACTGACTGTAATTAATTTGTTACATATTATAACAGAGTTGCCTGAATTTTGAAATTAACTCTAAAGGACTAATGGATAAATTGTCGGCGAAAATACGCTGCGAGTTCGATACATTACTTTCTCTTAATCTTCATTAGTTTAGGTGGATAATACATCATCTCAACAAAACGTCAATTCTAGTATAACAAATTCTAAGGTGTAACTTATTTCTGTCCTCTCGAAAATTGCTGTAATCGGGAAGAATATATTCACGATTTATGGAGAACAGTTGATACAAATTTATTCAATGAATTTCAACTTTATTAATCTCGATATAAGTTTTTATTGAAGTGAATCATCATCAATTTCTTGAAAGTAACAGTTTCTTATTCTCTTATTCAATTCTATGCACAATAACTTTCGAAGGGATTGTCCTAAGACTTGAAATTTTCAGAATGGCTCGGTTAAATTGATTAACCATCCAAATCGTACTGGGTGTTCCATGAAATATGGCCATCCAAAATTTTGTTAATCAATATCTCAGAATATACGGAACCAATCGGAATGAAATTTTACGGCCAAAAGCAAGATGCTGATAACAAGCCACATTCAAAATTTTGTCCCCTAGTATGAATAAAACCATAGAAAATTCAATTGGAATATTGAAAAAAAAACTTCATTTTTCCATACAAAGATATTCGATTCGAGTGATTTTTTTTGTGAATGAAGATACTCCGAATTTTCATCCAAAATCCGTAGTCATAGTTTGAACAGAATCATGTAAAATTTAATTGGAATATTGAAAAGAAAAATCTTTATATTTCATAACAGAATATCCGATTCGAATGAAATTTTGTGGCCACAGTTTTAATATAACCATTGAAATTCAATTGGAATATTGAAAGAAGAATCTTTATATTTCCATACCAGAATAGCCGATTCGAGTGAAATTTATTTTGAGAATGAAAATTACTCTTCTGAAAGTTCCTACGAACGAAATTTCAAGAGGACGCATCATCAGAACCATAGAATTCAATTCATTATGCTGAGATTTTGAACGAGGTATAGTCTAATTGCTCCACCAAAGAACGAATGCTCAAAAAAACCTGCTCAGCGCTTTCTTAAATTTTCATTATCGACTAGTGGACTTAATTTTCTCTCTCAATATACTCACCACATACCATCACAAAAAAGTGCTAACCCAGCTTTATGTTAATAATGTTCTGCGGTAATGAATTTGATGTTTTTCCGGACAGATTTCCGCTGGAACAACGAAGGAATCATCGCAAATGAGGGTCACGGAAGGGTCCGACTGACCTTAATCTCTCTGAAATGGTCGTTTTCAAACAAAGATATTGTCCATCGGAACCCTGTTAGAGAAACTGCTGTACTGATTGCGGGAACGAAACCAGCTTGTATAAATTAACCTGAGGAAATTTAATAGAATGTAGCTCTGTAACATCACATAAACATTGATGCAGGCCTACCAAGATTGATACAATTGCAAAGGCCGAAAAGGATTCAATTTCTCTTTCAATCCACTACAGGTGTTTTGAAATTGAGGTATCAATGAAAACGAATCCATTAACATTTCTTACTTATAGTGCGTTCACGAAAGTTCGAGCCGTCGGTTGGCCATGACAATTTGGCATATTTCTATGTTTATGTTAAAATTTTAGGTTATATTGTTGATTTTCTTGTCAAATTGATGCGCAATGTTGTGAGTATTCTAAGAATATTTATAAATCGCGGATTTCTTACGATGTCAATTTACATCTGAAATTGACAAATATATACGCAATTCAGGCAATTCTAAACACCTAACGACAAAAGATTGAAATCTCACATTACAGATTGCTACAACTGAATTAAATAAAAATAACATTGCTTGAACAGTGGGAACTAATGGTACCTATCTTAAATGTATTCTGAATTATCAGTTTAAGTGATCAATAGAAGTGCGAATGAACAGAATAAAGTCAAATGAAGAAAAAGTTTTGAAACAAACATTATGTCATAAGAACATAAACTGTATAATCAAGACGAATAAAGATACATCTGGAGTAATAAATGAAGATAACTCGGACTTATTTGAGAAAGATGCTTGTTTACTCCCATGGATTTCGTGTTTCACCTAGTATAGTTTGAAATTTCCTTTGAAACATTCTTCATCGTTCATTGATTAATTAATTGATTTCTTCATAGGATATTCTTATGAATCGTCGGTTCCAAAATATTCTGATTTGAACTCAAGGAAGCACCTCATCCTATAGCTACATGCATGTTATACTCGATAGATGAGAATTGTTATGATTGTTGTGAATTGTAAATAAGGTAACCTCTCTCTCGGACTCTCGACTCAAAAACGCGTCGAACGGCCAGGTGCCGTATTCTCGAGAAATGATATTCGAAAACGTATACGAACTTCATTGCGCGAGTCCCTGTTTTACCTGCAAAAATACACACCGCGCAATGAAGTTCGTATACGTTTTCGAATATCACTTCTCGAGAATACGGGCCCAGGCCCTGTATTCTCGGCAAGTGATCTTTCAGAGCGAATACAAACCTCAGTGCGCGTCTGCATTTTTGCAGGTAAAAGAGGGACTCGCGCAATGAAGTTCATATACGCTTTGAAAGATCACTTGTTCAGAATACGGGACCTGTCTACACATAGCCATCGTAAACTAAACGATCAAGCGTTATGAAATTGCCTATCTTTGACATAATCTGAGAAGGAAGAAATATCAAATGCTCCAAATTATTATGGAGGGAAAGACGACAGAGAACCGGAGGAAAACAATTCTAGTAAATAAATACTGGACTGGATAGGCATACGATCAGTGAAACACTGCTCAAGACAGAGATGTTCTCGGCATCATGAGCATCAACGTAAGGGAGATCGGACAAGCCACCATGAAAAAGGAAATTTTCCGAAGATAATTAATCAAAGAAAACTAATCCATTAACATTTATCCTAATATAATTGTCAAATTTTCCGTATTTCCCAGTAGACCATCCAAAACAGGTCGATCCATTCCAGGTAAATACTCGGTCCTATCGACCGATTTCCACGGATTCCAAATGTAGCGAATGTGAATTATGGTTTCCCCGGTCTGCCCCATAATTCTATATTTATTACGCCGCTAAATGAACAATGGGAGTTATTTGGAGGACGATCCTGAATTATATTTCTTCTGTAGCGTTACCTGCAGATAGGGCACCAAGGAGAAAGCAAAATTGAATATTTTTGGTATATCACATCACCACCCCTGAGGACCTCCACAGTGCTAATACAGATGGGCTAGTATCAACAACGATCGAGCGTGGTTAATTAAATCCATTTTTGTAGACAAAACTAAGGAGGAAGAAATCTCAATCTCAACTGCTTCAGATCTTCATCAAGGAAAAGAGTCTGAAGACCAAGAGAACGACGAAAATTCTGGTTAGGTAAAATACTGGACTGGATGAGCAATCAGTGAAGATTAGCTGTTTTTAACCCAATACTACAATGTTCTAGCCAGCATGAGCATCAAGTCTGGAAAATCGAATAAGGCACATGAAAAAGAAGAGAATAAACTGTCTTCTCCAAAAATATTGAATTTTCCAAAGAAATATCAATGACAACGACTCCATCAACATACGTTACTGATATCATTTTCAACCGTAATTTCTCAGTAGATCATTCAAAACATGTCAATCCATTCCAGGTAAGTACCATATTCTATCTTTTATTACGCCACTAAATAAACAATGGGCATAATTAGGACAACGATCCTTTACTATAATTCTTCTGTAGCGTTTTCTGCAGATAGGGCACCCAAGGAGAGAGCAATAAGAAATAAACTGTATCCTGCAAAAAAATTAAATTCTAAAGGAACAGATTGCAAAATGGCAATACAAATAGACTAGTTTCGACCACTTTCAAGCGTTGTAGAATTGCCTATCTTACACATATCTGAGAAGAAAGGAGTATCAACTGCTCCAAATTATCATGGAGGAAAGACGACAGAGACCAGGATAAAGAAAACAATCTAGTCAAGATAAACACTGGACTGTATAGGCATAATCAGTGGAAAAAACTGCTGTCTTCAGCTCAAGACATAGAAGTTTTCACCAACATGAGTGTCAACGTCCGGGAGATCAGACAAGGCACATGAAAAAAGTGGAATTAAACTGTCTCCAACAAAAAATAGAGATTTTCGAAGATAGATATCAATGACAACTAATCCATTAACATCCATTTCTAATAAACTTGTCAAATTTTCCGTGATTTTCCAGTAGACCATCCAAAACAGGTCGATCCATTCCAGGTAAATACTCGGTCCTATCGACCGATTTCAAATGTAGGCGAATGTGAATTATGGTTTTCCCGGTCTGCCCCATAATTCTATATTTTTTACGCCGCCAAATGAACAATGGGCCAATTTTGAGGACGATCCTGTTATTATATTTCTTCTGTAGCGTTACCTGCAGATAGGGCGCCTAAAAGATTGCAAAATTGAATTCGAGGCGAGCTTTTATTCAGGTCCTACATTCGTAATGGGAGAAAAACGCGTCTGAATTGCGTGAATTAGGTAACAATGAGTTTCAAGGTCCCTTCCGCCTTTAGTCGTGGCGGAAAGATGTGGGAAATGTTAGATTAACCGAGTGCTGGAACAAATGGCTTGGAAAGTGTTTTGGGACAGGATTCTTCTTTCGTTTTCTAAAGACCCTTGATGGTATACACATTGTATATTGTATATTTTTGTGGATAAGGTTGTCCCCAAAGAGAAATTGGTCTGAAGGCTTGTGCCGGAAAACGGTGTTCTTCAGATTTGTCTAAATGTCTGTTATTTGCTAATTTCAAGCCGGAAGTGATCTCAAACGACTCGGTTGAATCCTTTATAACGACTTCTAACCAATTCAATGTGTTGTTAAAAGCGTCTTAAGTTTTGTTGTTACAAAGAGCTTCTACCTGTCTGTGAAAATTGATAGAAGCTAGAGTTATAAAGATAGCAGCTAGTCGAACTGACATTTATTATCTTATCAGAAAAACCTTTATTTGAACCGAATAATTAGATTTAAACTGAATTGAGTCGATTCATCGGAAAAACTATGTTTTTCTTCCTGTGTTCGGACAAAAGAATTAAGAAAAAGGAATTCCATTTGATGGAAATTAAGGAAAGTAGATAATGTATGAAGTTCAACGGAAAGAAAATGCATTTTTCTGAAAGCAATTATAACTGGAAAGAAATATCCAGAATGATGAATAATTAATTCACTTCATATCAGTGAAATCTGGAAAAATTCGAATTTGTCGAATGTTTCAAACGTGAGAATGTTGTAATTATAGAATTCATTCGGAGTACATCTTGAGTATTGACCAGCGAAAGACAATCTGTAGGTACCTGATAGTCTTATGCAGTTTTGAAGAGGCGGCCAAGTATAGACGAAATGAGGTATTATACCAGTACAGAAACCATTCAAACACTTAGTCAAAATCACTTCTTTGTTGCTTCGTTGGTTAAGAACTAATCGAATAAAATATTTAATTAAATATAGGTGGCGTTTGTGATAGTGTGAACAGGCTAGAAAAGAGGAGAAAGAGCCGAACGTCACTTTTCAGCCAAGAACCATTCTGTGGTACACGAATGCACCTTTGAGAAAAAGTTTTTGTGGAAAAAACAAACTGATAATGAGGATTGAGAAATATTCTGGGAATATATATATTCTTTGAAATCAAGAGCTAACATAATACAATAAATAAAACCAAAAATAAATCCCTAACTGAGGTTGGTGCAAAACGGGGTACCATACTATTTTTTCGTATGATACCAGAGCTCAGGGAAAAACCCCAGTAGAAAAAACCCTGTCTCCCGCGTTTCAACAAAATAAACTTAAAAACTATTAGAATATTGAAGGATTCCTTCTTTATTCAGTCCAAACGATAACCTCTCCAGGATGCCTTCGGAATCTGAAACGAAAAAAAATCAAAGCAGTAAAAAAGAACAGAAAATAATGGTTGGAATTCTATTATTATTTTATTCTGGAATAAATTATTTGAAAGAGCTTCTCCGAAACTGCAAGGTCTGAAAACTATGTCGATGTCAGCAAGAATAAGTTACTAACTGGCTTCCCTAGCATCAGGACATTGTCACTTTGAAAGCATGTGATGAGAATTGACTAAACAGAAACTGACGAGTTTGAATTCTGGGAGAGAGAAGGAATCTTCTATTGGCCTACTTACAGAATACCTCGCCATTGCAATCCGTGCAAAGAATGTCTTGTACAGGAAACTATAGAGAAACGCAGATCTATCCTCCTTGAAGCAGGCGTTGCTCGAGAGATTCCAAACAGAGGAGGCAAACCAATAATTTATTTCGAACTGAGCTTCCTGTCAGCCACTGGCATTCATTATACCATTCTACGCAGAACGAACGATTATGAGCCGAATTAATAATTAAATTTGGTATTGCTGGTCGAGGTGTCTTAATTACTTGAGTTATGAAAAGTTAATCATCGTTAGACATTTTACTGAATTTATTATTTAAAATACAATATACTAGATTTTGCGTTTCATTAAGTTCACTACTTGCATAAATAATTCTCACTTCTTGTTTCCGTTTCCATTTTTTTTGATGAATTATTAAAATCTTACCTACAAACTTTTCAGAAAATGTAACAAACCACAAAACGCACGCTGAGAGGATTAATGCTTCGTTAATAAAATAGGAGGTAATTAAAAACAACAGCTGATGTCCATCCACGATGGCCGGGGATGATACGGGCCGATCGGACGTTCAGTTTCGGCTAAGCTCGTTCGCCTAGAAGCGAAAATAATGCCGCGGAGCCGGGCCACCGACACGTAATCTACAGCTGGATTTTGAGTGGTTCCTGCATCTTTCATTTGAAGTAGTTTGAAATTTTGCATTCTAACGATCTCGACTCGTGGAGAGCTTCCTTTGCAAAGCGGTTTTCCTGTTATCCGTTACGCCGTATTGTGTGTTTGCAGATAATGTGAAAAGTTTCAGATCGCTTATTAATAAACAAATGTATATTACTTTGAGATTTGAATAGTAGATAGAATGATGGAAATAATACAGGTATAAAAAAAGTGATTATTTTTTACTTGAACTTGAATTTTAAATTGAATAAAATTCAGTGAAATTAGGAAAGGTCCGGCCTCCTCTGAGCAGCCGCCACTGTTTAATTGGAGCTTTGAACTAGAGAGGGAACTGTAGTGCTGTTGTGAAAACAGCATTGATGGGGGGTACCATAGACCTCAAAGTACTAGTGGAATGTAAGCCCCTTGACCATCTACAATAAAGATACCATCTTTTGCAGACTGATTGTCAGATAAAAAGATAGCTGCAGAGGACACAACCGTCCAGATAACAGCTATTCGAAATGAAGCGACCTAGTGGAAAACCCTTCAGTTGAATAATTCTGCAAGAAAGTAAGCAAATTTATCCAAAGAATCATGGTGGACATTAATGGCTAGTTAAACAACAACCAGTCCAAACTTCACGTAGAATTTTGAATAGTTCCACTTTCACTCGTACAAACAATCAAGAATACCAATAGACCCCTTCTTCTAATCCAGACAGCATTGGGGGACACTCAATCTACAACACACTAATCCCAGAAGGATCGAAACCTGTCAGTTCCGGTCGACAATTTTCACCTTCACGTCCAAAAGAGATTAATCAAATGAAGCTGGAACTTCTCTTGTGCTGTACACCCTGCGAAAATTAGATTGTGCAGGCTGATACACGAGAATGAACGGATTAAAACGGGTACTATATTTTTAGAGGAACTTTCCCCAATTTGATATTTCATCCGATGGTTTCATACCCATGCGCCTCTCTGGAATACGAAATACATTGTTTCGTGAATACGAAATACATTGTTTCGTGAATTATTCATTGAATTTAATGGGATATCGTTCTCTCATATGACGGGATGAGGATTATATATAGGGGAAATTCACCTGACGTTATGGTGCCAAATGGTATTCGATGCGTTGAGCTTGATTGAAAGACGTTTTGCGAATACCTTTGGGTTTGGGGAATACTTGACTTATAATGGAAGTCTTTTTCAACCGAAAAGTTGTGAACTATTTTTTCTTTATCCATTTTTCCACTTCGTCCTAATAAAAAGATTTACACTCATTCTTGTTTTATAAAGTGCTATACCACCAATAGAGATTTGAAACACTGAAGTTTTTTACATCATAATATGAAGGGTGTATCAGAATAACCTTGGAAAAATAAAAGGAGTGATTCCTTAGATGATTTTGTGGAAAGAGGTTTCCATATATTTTGGCTGGAAATGTATTGTTTTCAAGATTGAAGTGTTACTTGAAAAGTGACTAAAAAGTTGTATATTGAACTTACAATTATTTTTCAAACATACGTGGAATTTGAGACCAAAAATCCCTTCTGCCTTTTTCTCGTATGGGAGCCATTTTTTATGTAAGAAATTGGAGCGTGTATTTGTAGAAGAATGTAACACTCAAATGTTTCATTCTTTTACCTTGATACGGCGCCTCACACGATAAAAGGCAAAAATATTTTTTGTCAGAATTGAACGAAGAATTTAAGTGGCTAACCACATTTTGAGTCAGTTTTTGAATGAAAGTTCAACCCACCTATCTTGGAAACAATTTATTTCTGGATCGATATTCAAAGAAACCTTTTTTCGTAAAATGATCAGAGCAATCAATCCTTCGATTTTTTTTGGTATTATTCATATACATATATAAATCAGATATAGATATACAGGGACTCAGGGAGATGATTCCACGATGAAAATAAGCAAGGGTAGTTCACAGCAGTTGACAGTTTTCAATTTTGTTTGAGAGTCCTGAAAAACACTATTTATGATATGATTCATGTTACTTACTGTTATTTTTTTTTGATCTCATAACTTTATTATTAAGGTTTGATAACACACTGATGATTGATTTTCCTTCAAAAACTATTTTCGTGGGGAAAGATTTTTAAAAATGAAATTCTCTAATAGTTTTCCATTCAATTCTGGAGAATTAAGTCTCCAGCAAAATTTCGAATCAGCTACTTTTCTTGGAAAATTAAAAACAGTTATGATCGCTGTTCATTCCATTTCATCGTATGTTCCATATGCATGAATAATCTAAGATATAGTTCATACTCAAAATTGGTTTTGTCCAATTATGCTTATTAATCTATTGGAAAATTGAAATATTGCGAATAAAATTTTCTTCCAGAAATTAGTAATTAAACCTTCAGAAAGATCTATAGAACATCTTTATCTCCTGTCATAGACATACAATATCTTAAAATTGTCATTATATGGAACACTTATACGATGAAGAGGAATGAACAATAATCATAACTGCTTGTAAGTTTTTATTATTCCTGAGAAAATTATGGTATGTATCGAAATTTCATAAGAGACTTTTTTCTCCAGAATTGAATGGAAAGCATAAGATAATTTTATTTTTTCGAAAATCTATGCCACGAAAACCATTTTTGAGCGGAAATTTAGGGGTTGTTATTTTCAACCCCAATATAATGACATCTAAGAAAATTGTGTGAGTACATCTACTTAGTGCTTCATATTATACACTACTGGAAAGTATTAAAGGATCAAAAAAAAATTCCAAATTTTTCGGCAATTTTCGACATGCCTTAACTTTGAGAGGAATGGCCGTACAAGAATTTAAAAAACGAAATTGTAGCTCCAAGTGTCTAGTTTTTGGATTAGAACCTCAAAAATTTTTAGTTTCTGTGGTTTTTCGTAATGATAGAAAAATCAGCAACAGAAAATTCTCAAATTTCACCCACTTTTTTTCTTGTCTACGAGCGTGGAAATTTATTTTTGCATAATCGTTATAATGTTGGGATACTTTGTTAATTCAGCTTGAATTTATTTTTTTATTGACCTCAATACGTTCACTTCTTACCGAGATATGTTTTCAAGAACCCTAAAAAAACTTGAAACTGTCATTTAGAAAATAAAATTGTATGAACTACCCCTGCTTATTTTATCATCGAGGTATCATCTCTCAAAGTCCCTCGCCTTTGTTTACAGACACCCTGTATATGTGTTAACGATATGATTATGATCATAAAGAGAAACGGTTTATTTTTCAAGCGAAAACCATGCATCGAATTGGAAAAAATCAAAATACTTTGGTGAGAAATGATTGAGAATTTCAATAATAATATTTATTTTAGGGAAAATCTGTGGCGTACGTACCATCAATGTCTGCCAAAATAGGAAGGTCAAATTACGTACGAACGCCACTGGTGGAAATTAAAAAAAAGTACTTTAAAAAATGCCTCTTGATTCATAGGAGATGTACGACAAATTTCATCGAAATATCCGAAGTCGTATTGTAGATATTAATGAAAAATGATATATTTTTGAAAACTTTACCACCCTACAACTCAAAGGTAGACGTTAAGGACATATGTTCATATGAAGTTTTTTCCCTTATAAGTGCCCAAAAATCACCGGCATAAATATTGACATTAAATAAGGAAACACCCTGTATATCAATTATCACATCCGAACATCTCACAGCACAAATCCTACCAACTTGCATAATTTGTTACACGAAACTGTCTGTGAGTTAACTAAATGTCTAGAACGAGACCGCTGAAGTTTATCAGGAGCAAATTTCCCAGATTATTGTAGACCTTTGTCCTTCTAGTTTAACGAGCAGAGTATCAAATCGAAACCAAAACAGACCCACATAAAGGGCCGAGCACAATGGTACAAAAGATCCATTCGTAACTCTTCGACATTCATGATGCTCAAGTCGGCGCATCCGGCAGTTTGATGATTCCCAGTGGGCCAACAGGAACGATACAACTGTCAGAGGATCCCAGTGATTCAGTTGAATTTGAAAAGGATACCTTCTTGAAAAGAAGGTCGAAATCCTTTTGTGGAATGATTTTATGAAATCTGGCTTTTGTGAAAGGAAAATTCTTGATAATGGCTCATTGGTTGAAAGATTATTTGAGCTGTTTTCATTATTATTACCCAAGATAATGGAAACAGCTCAAATAATTTTTCAATCTAGTTTTTTCCATAGAAGTCGTTCCACTTATACATCTTCAATGATCTTGATATTATGATAGCATTACCTACAATTTTATGAGATCAACATTATCAATTCCAAGAATCTAATTATAACATTTTTTTTGTAGCTTTGACTCGTCACTTTTTTTCCCGATTTTATTCACAACTATTTTATAATCTACCTATTATACTTCTGTTTGCTAGGCCATGATAATACCCATTAATCAGTAGCTAATTACGAGTCATTTTCATCAATTATAAAAACTTTTTAGGTTTTCACTCGCAGTCTCTGAAACAGAATTGATTCAAAAATTGTAATCTTGATGAAATTCTCCTGCGAAAATCTTTGCACTAATTTGTTAGGAGCAAAATGGTTTTGAAAAAATTATTGCCTAACAGTAAAACTGGAAAAGGAAATAAATGAAAAGGATAATGTAACGTTTCGGTTTTTCTATATCAGACACCTTCTTCAGACAAACTTGTAAAATCTTCGGAATTGTGTGTTTTTCATTTGCAGTCTTAGAGCCGTATTCATAGTTCGCCCTTGAGTTGAGTGACAGTTAATGTCACCTTTATGTCTAGTATTCATAAGGACCATAAAACTCACACTCACCCTCAAGGGCCAACTATGAATACGGCTCTTATTGACATTGAAAGTTGTCACACACTTAGAGATGTTTATTCATTTAATTTTGAAATTTCCTGATATCATTTCTTTCTTCAATAAATCAATCCAAATACGATCTATTCCAACAGAACAATTGGCCAAATTATCTACTTCATCTAACAAAATACATGTGGATTCCTCAATTTTCCTTTTATAATTATCAGGTTCCATCATTAGGATCTTTGTGTTGTTCCAGTTCATCCTATGATCTCCTTTATTTGAACATACATAATCAGCGACTTGTGATCTTGTAATGTCTCTATTTTTGATGTTGTTCTTATGTTCTCGTTTTCTTATCTCTGAAGGTCTTGATGTCTCTCCTTTTTACGATTTTCTACATACAGAGGCAATATTGCAAACACCATTTATGAATTTTTGTGTCCCATCATTGGTTTCGTTCTGGTTAGAATGGATCTCAAATCATTTTGTGTTTTGGAAAAACAGTTCAATGAATAAGACACAAAGTCAAAAAATTGTCTTTACAATATTTTCTGTATTATGGAAAATACAGGAGAATCATCAAGACCTTTAGAAATAAGAAAACGGGAACATAAGAACAACATCAAAAATAGAGATTTGATATAATATTCCTTAAATTGGTATTTCTTCAGCATTCTGAAGTACTCCAACTTACATGGATATACCTTGTCAATCGAGGGCCAAATCTACTTTTATGATATCAATTAAGCATTTTTTTCTACAAACGTCAAAAAATGACAAAGTTCGCGCATTGACAAGAATATGCGAAGTGACCCTTTTTTTTCATTTTCCTTTGTTACTATGACACCGTGCGCGAAGTAGTGTGCGAAATACTTACTTCGCACACTGCATGTAAACTATATGGGATTTTTATATTTTAACTTGGTGAATTTCTTGAAATCCACGTTTCCTTTAACATTGAGTGTTGCTTTCAACATAGATATATTGCCCATAGTTATAATACCTAATTACTTGATTTGGAAAAACAGTTCAAACCAGTTCAATATTTTTTCCATATTAAGCTAAGCGTTTGTAGAAAAAATTTTGTTTGCATCTCATGCGCGAAATACTTTGGTGATCTCGACTATTTTTTTTAACTCGCTGCGCCTCGTTAAAAAAATCAGTTCTCGATCACCAAAGTAGCATTTCGCGCACTAGATACAAAAATAACTATTTATTAAGAAATATACAATGACCAGTTCTCCAAAAATTCCTTATGTGTCAACTTGACTTTTTCCACGCTTGTCATAGAAAGGTCTGTCGTCCTTATACGCTCTTTGAATAATCTGTAAAATCCGACATTTTAGGAAATTTTTATGATCCAACTTTAAGCAATATACGTCAAATTTGTACTGCTAGAAAGTCAGAAAATTTAAATAAAAAAATCACCTACAATTTATTCACCTATGAAATCAACCTTATATCAATGTGGAGTCATGTTTGGTTTTAAATTTTTAAAAAACCGACATTCCATCAAAATGGCACTGCTCTGTTTTCTGAAATTCAGCCTTTCGAATCCATGAAAATCATCTAATCAAATTAGAATTCTATTTGCGACCGGATAAAGGTTAGTCAGGAATTCAATTCTGGGGTAAAACAAATTGAAAATAATGGAAAAATGATGTGCCTCTAGGCCAGAAAACATCGTTTAGGCCCATTTATATTCAGTTGATTAATTGAAAATGCGAATGTGCAAATAGACAACAGACCGAGTGGCACGTTGAAACGTATTTATTTTTCACGGTAGAATTAATTTTGGATGGAATGAAAAACTTCACTTTATGACGGTCGTAGTTGGATGAGAGACATCAACATGGAAAATATTTATGTTACTTCGTTATTTAAGTATGATGTCATTAGAATTACGACATATTGGTAGATGAAATGCATGGAGATTACTATTTTGATGGGAAGTCATTTTGTAGCAGATTATTTCTGATTGTGACTTTCTATGAATTTTCAAGCGGATGAATTTTGGATGTGAAACAATTTTGTATACCGTGTAAACCCCACTCTTGTAAATATTCTATGTACCACAGAACCACAATTGTGAGTCTTGAGTTATATTTCGACGAGTGCTTTTTATTCCTAGAAAGTTTATAGTTTATACCAGGCATGGATAATTTTATTTTGTGAAGGGCCAAATAAAAAAAATATCGTAGACCACGGACCAACATAATATTTCTAACAGTAATAAAATGAACTCAACCAAATTTAAATAAACCTTATGTTATTCACAATGGAAAAAACGAAAAAACTTAATACGAAATGAAGATTATCGCGTTAATCGCAGTTAAAATACAAACTTAGATTGATACAATTCAACAAAAAAACTCTATGAATCATCAGTCAGGGGTTCTTACTAATGAGACACCCAAGATTTCGTTCTTTTCTCAAGAGCATCAATATTAGATTGGCTTTAGCGCTAGCAAATCTTCTGTAATTTTAAACGACTGTACGAATGGAAATACTATGCTGTATCAATGATGTCAGTGCTTTCATCCAATGCTATATAAATAACAAAAGATGATTCCACCACTTTTCCAAGAGCGGTTTTTATAATTACAGCTATTGCATACATCTGTTTTTCGACTGTTCTTCTTGATCTATAAAAAGAATGAATGTAAACCTATTCAAAAAACTGAACTGAATAGATTATTGTTGAAGAAATCTTATTACTCTGTTAGAGAATATCTTAAAGATAACAAATTAGAATTATAGCAAGATCATATTGATGTTGCTGGATTCAGTTCGTTAAACTTTTCTTGTTTTGTATTTTTTTATCATGACTTGTCTTATACTTCATTGTCCAAAAGGATTAATAAACATTTATCGACTTGAGCCTATTAGCGTAAAAGGGTGTGATTTTTCACACCCCCTAGCGATCGGCTCCCGATCACACTCCCTACTAAGGGAAACATTCACTCATCCCGGATAGCAAGTATCAGGGGGATTGAGCTCTGAGGTCTTCGGTGTTCTTCTTCTCCTGGGTCCTGGGTTATTCGTCCTTCGTTGCTTGGTCCTGGATCTCTCGGTTGACGTCGTGGTTGTTGGTTTTGCAATGTCTCCCTCCATGGTTGTTCCTGGTGTCCATCGTGACCTACAAACTTCCTTACCGTTCTAGCAGTACCAAGAAGTACTGCTTTTTGCAATTACTTTAAAAAATTTTTCATCCAAATCTAGCTCCTTGAGGTTGGACTTGAGGCTCTTAGAAGTAATTCCTGTGGTTGATATGAGAATCGGAATGGTTCTGGTACTGGACATTCCCCACTGCCTTTTGATCTGAAGTTCAAGCTCTCGATATTTCGATATTTTTTTCAGCATATTTTTGACGTAGATTGTTGTTATTTGGGATGGCTACGTCTATAAGTATTGCTTTGTTCTCTTTTTTCTTCACTAGAATTATGTCTGGCCTGTTATTAGCAACTGTTAAATTGGTAAGTACTGTGCGATCCCAGTATAGCCTGTAATGGTGGTTCTCCAGTATAACTTCAGGCTGATACTTATAATAATATTATAATTAATTAATAATTATATTATAATAATAAACATTATTATTATTATTGACTTTCTTCTGCAAACGTTTACTTTAGTCTGGATAAAAAGTATCCACGAGTTTTATCAAGTATTCTTTCATAAATTCACCTTCTGAAAATGTCTTCGAGTATCCTGCTTTTTTTTACTAACGATATAACTTGCCCAAACAATTTCTTCAGCTTCTTCATTACTTTTCACACAAGTTGTCCAGTCCAACTTCCGAATTTTTGCAAATGTTTGGTAGTATAATGTCTTCTTAAATTATATTCTTTCGTAATTGCTACGGTCTCATTACATATTCAAAGAGCTAATTTAGAGGTTGGTTGTGTGTGAAAAAATGTATTGTCGGGCCAAGAAAATTCTGTTCGCATACAGCCTACGGCCCGCGGCCGTAGGTTGCCCATGCCTGGTTTATACGATACTTCCACAAAATTTTCTCAATGAAAAGGAATATGTGGTTATTTTCTAGTATTATAAAGGCCATTTTCTGCTAGTCAAACCAATATATTGATTCCTTTTAAATTTCAACTCGCTTATGTAACTGACGTCAAGGAATGATAATACTTAGAAATTAGATGGTTCTTTGTGGTTTACTGATGACAGCACTCTTCGAAATGACGCTCGTTTTTCTGCTACTTAATATCGTCATACAGTCTGCTTCAATAGTGCTCTTATTAATGAAATTCGAAAACACTCCACTGATATTGTCATAGAGATCATTGGAGGGTTGACTGATTTTGACTTTGACAGATTTAGGTATATCCAATTATGTTTTTAATACCAGACTGGAGATTCTAGAGTCTTATAAACCTATATAGATCAATGATTTTCCATATCCCTATTGAACTGTAGAGTATACAGGGTCTACTTTTAAAGTCGACAAACTTCTAGGTGTGATTATAGAAGTGCACCAAAAATTGTCATATAACACATGGTCGAAATGTTGACGGTTATTCTTCAATTTAACATTTTTGATTTCACAAAATATTTCAAGTTTTCTCTCTAGAAAGATTTATCTGTTAGACCGATGATTTTCATCGAATATGCTTTCAAGTTGCTCTGGATTAATCTAATGAATTCTTCAGAATCAAAGTAATCGGTAAGTATAACTGGTCCAAAAAGTACTCCTCTCATGAATGCCAACCTCATGTTAACTCATGTTGGAGATGAGAAACAATAGTAACATGAGAGTTTTTTCTCTGCAACACCTGGTTGTTTCATAAATTAATCACACCTGATTTCGTGAAAGTGATCACATCAGTCCTTAATATCCTATGGCACCCACTCTCCTTAGTTATTCTGCCACCAACAAAATGTACCTAATGAATTGATGATTCCCATATAATTACACTAAGATTCAATCACGAAGATCTTTTAAATAAAGCAAATTTAGAATCGGATTTTTCAGATTTTTTCGTTGTTATCATGTTAGCCATGATATAGCGGAGAATGAACACATGCACAGAAGTTTATATGTCATTTGAAAGTACACTAAATGAGGTATTTTTTACTGAAGAGAAAACGTATGCATAATTATTAGTATTTCATCGAAAATACCATTGGAAAAATAGGACAGATTTCGCTAACTTTTAATCGTGATAGTTTTCTCCTTACCACGCCTGCAATAAAAGTGTTTTCTGCACACAGACTCTCTCATCTTGTAGCAAATTTATTGCCTTTTCCGAATATATGGTCAAATTTGAGGAGACTACAAGGAAAACTGAATAATGATCGTTTTAGAGAAAAAACTTGAAATTTTTCGTGAAATGAAAAAAAGTTAAATTGAAGAATAACCGTCGACATTACGACCATGTGTAATATGACATTTTTTGGTGCGAATCACTTGTACAATCCCCTCTCGAAGTTTGTTCACTTTGAAAGTAGACCCCTGTATATGAAGAGTATTATGGCTTTCATCTGAATTGATTATTTTTTTATTGTCTACTTACAAAATAACCAGTCGAATTTGTCTTTCATGAGTTTCCTACCAAGATTATCAGCTGATCAGAATAGAATAAATAGAATTTCGAAACTCATTCGATTTTGTTCCCAAGTTAAACTTAACATGGGCGGAAAAAGCAAATGGAATTGGCTTTGTTGAAAGTTCTCTCTCGTAGGCAAAACTTCCTGCAGGAGTCACTCAGCTGTATTCGCTTGGATGAGAATCTCTAAGGTTTCAACAAATAATCGCATTGGAGGTGCTGGTGCGTTCTCTTAGGAATTTTGAGAAGGTGAATGAAATCGTTTTTTTTCGATCATAATTTTTCAAACTCTCCACTTGGAAAGTTGAATGAAATCTTGAAATAGATTCACTCTGCAAGGAAAAAAAAGAATCATGAAGTTAATCTATGATTTTTTGAGCATTCTCAAAAACCTGTGATTTTCGAAATAATGATGAAATGTTCAAAAATCAAAAATTGCCCGACTACAAATGAAGAAAAAATCTGTGACTATTCAGTTTGAATACCATTAGAAACTGAGAAATTGAATTTCCTTTGTCTCCTCCTGTTATTCCACTGAAACGGAGTTCGAACAAAAATTTCTCAGCAGATTATTCTATCTGAAACATGAGCTTTCACTCAATTAAAATATCAATAAAGCTTTGTCAGTGAAAGTTGCCTTCGATTTAGGTAACACTGGCAGTTACTTCTCCATAATCCTGAGGAAATTTCCAATTTTTTAGGTCTCGTTCTACTTAAACGAGTGCTATATCGTTTTTATTTCGAATTTTGTTATTTTCGAATTTTGAGCAGAAAAAAGTCTCAAACGATACAACGGTTTCGACTACCTGATGACGAATCCGTGGTAAAATAATTCAATTCTGTCTGTGGGGCTGGCCGTCCGGCCGTTAGCACGATAACTTCCGAATAAACTGCCCTAGAGACTTGAGATTTTCAGAGTGAGTTCGGTTTCCAAATGCCTTGGTTAAATCCGTTAATTAGCCAACTCGTACAGGGTGTTCCATCAAAATGGCCATTCAAAATTTTTGTTCCTCAATATCTCAGACAAAACGAAACCAATCATGTCCATATGCAAGATGCTTATAAGAAGCCTTGTGCAAAATTTTGTGATTATAGTGTCAACATACCCATAGAAAATTCAATTGGAATATTGAAAAGAAGGAACTTCATATTTCCAGGACAAGATATCCGATTTGAGTGAAATTCATTTTGTGAATGAAGATTTATATTATACTGAATGTTCTTCTTTATGTTTTCCCCACCAATATGTATTGTTTTAAATATTATCCGGGCTGTTTTCATCACTTTTACTTCATTTATTCAACGTTTTGAAAATTTTCAGAGTGGCGAAAGAAGCTTTCCTGAAAGTAAGAAGTCATAAGTGTTTTTTATAGCGACGATATCGAATGCTGGTTAAGAAGCAAAAATATAGCCCGAACAATATTTCAATCAATGTTTTTTTTTACAGTTATATTCGTCTGATCTCATTTCGGCATAAGTTTGTAACACGATCTCATCATTTTTCTGAAATAGGGATGTTGACTTTTTTTGGAATTCATTTTATTTTGAAGATAAACTGCATGCAAATACGAAAAAACTACTTTTTTCTTGATAATATAGTATTTGCCAATAAAAAATACGTAAATGAAAAGAGAACTCAAAATTCCCGCGAAATGCTCAATTTTGTCACGTTATGATGATTACGTCAATATCCGATAAACGAACTTCGACTTCTGTCAAAGTGAACAGATTTTGCCTGATTCCTAGTCAAAAAGTTCAATCTAAGCCTTCAAAATGAATACGTCGGTCTATAAATTCTGTATGAGGTGTTTCTTTTATTTGGAATAATGAATATGAGTAAAGTAAAGAGTATGATACTCACAAAGACATTTTCACGTTTCTAAGCTCCGCTGCACAAAAATCCTTGTCTTCAGCGAAGAAACTTGCGACCATCAGACAATCAATCATCTGTGAGTTACCACTATTACCCTTGATGAATCCTGTCACCATTATAAGGAAAATTGTAGATTATCGTTCTTGTAACGAATAATCGAAGTATTCTGTACTCTTCAGCTTTCAACTTCGTGAGTTCGAATCATAGATAAGATATACTATATATTTACTATGGTTCGAATCACAGAACCTCAGATAAAAAAAACTATGAATGCATTTTTTTGATCTGAGCACAGAACATTCGAATTAGCAATGACAATATCGGATAGTGACGTCAACTACATCTGATTGATGTTCGCAGTTACTTGATAATTGATAATGAATAACATATTTTAAATCTGCCTTATTTAATTTTACCAGAATAACAAGATCCTTAAAATGGTTTTTTAGGATAGCAAAAACTTCCTTCTATGAAGAAAACCTCAATTTATATGAATTCGTAACATGAGTCAACATCCCTATTTAATTCGATATTTAGAATGAAATACTACTATTCCAATCTATGGGAGATGAGTAGGGTCCTGTAGCGGTCTAAGAAGAAGAGAGAATATGAAAAATCATCACTTGGAAGGCCATAGTATTCTTTTTCTTTTTTTACAGTTATATTCGTCTAATATTTTTATCAGTTCTTCTGCAGTTGTCCCGATATAGGAATTCACCCGCGTTCAACTCCACATGGACCGCCCTTTCATTTCAATGTATCCTCAAAAACGCTGCAGGTACATTTGCATTCCTAGCGGCGCTCATTCGTAAAATGACGCCGAATATCCCGCCTCCATTCGGAAGTTTTATATCGTTTCTGATAGCGTATACCGCAATTATCAGTCTAAATTGCCGAGGCGTAAGCGAAAACATGCAAACGTGAAGGAACGATGGAATCAATTATTTTTCATCCAGTTCTCCTGAGTTTTATTCGGTGCTGAGGTGGAACAGTGGTCTGAATACGAAGTACTGATGCAACAAAAACAAGAACACTCTCGGAAGGTTATTAAATTATATTCATATATATGCTGAGCAAAGAGAAAGGGTCAGCCCAGTCCTTGTTTTGTTCAATGTTGAGTGGATGGAAAAAAACGTCGAATGGAGTTTCGTATATGCGAGGTCCTTTTTACATCGTGTTGGTAGTTTTTTTGTATATTATGGTGGTTGAAGGCTGACGTTCAAAACCTGGTTTTACGGTGTAATTAATTAATTATCTCGAAACCCTGCTTATAATGTTTTTGACACATTATTTCCATGCTTGTGTCGTGAAATAATTTGGTGAGAGCAGTGATTTCAATAATGTGTTTTGACATATTAAATTTGCACAGCATGAACTTTTTTTATGTTGACATAATTCACAAACTACTGCTTTGTTGAGGACCCCATACGAAGTCACTTACCATATCTCAAAATTTCGTATGAATTCGGTACAAAATAGATGAAAATCGAATCGAATTCCATCTCTATTGTGAAGCGATAAGAAGATTATTTCATTATCGGTATAGTATTTGAACGGTGAGTTATCAAGATTCTAATTAATTTCATCTATCTATCTATAACTAACTTTAAAACAGTCAGTTTCATTTGGCATTCTGAGCTGACGTTTACCGAGACAAATATTTTTGATAATCGATCCCACTCAAACATAATCAAATTGCAAAATGGCGAATGCGTAGTTATATCGCCAACAATTTTGTGGCGTGAACTTCGAACTTTCACTTTGATGAATTGTATCAAAAATATATTCTTTCGTTACTTTCTCGAATCTATCCGAAAAAAGATTATTTTTTTCTGTTCGATCATAAATTATAAATAATATTATGTACCAGGTTTTTCATTATAATTTTGACCCCCCCTTTAACTTTGTTACTGAAGGAGATACAAAAAAAATGTTTCGTATAAAAATTTCACAAAATCAACTGAGGTTTTTGATATGACTCCACAAACTGAAATATATACAGGATGGCCAACATATTGATGGCAACTTTTTTTTTTTAAATCGAACACCCTGTATATTTTTCCACATTTGGTTAGCTCTTTTTCCCTTGATTTCGGATATGTGACATATGTTGGTCTATCTTTCTTATTCTGAGCACCACAGAGTTTCAAATTTCAATAACCATCAGACATAGCATTTTGGAAGTTCGTGAATATTCAAGTGGCCAATTTGATCTTTGGATTAGTAATGGCACACTCATTTATGGCCACCAAATAGTCCCGATTAAACACCCGTTAGACACGTTATTATAATCGTTCCTGAAGGAAAGAAATTACTTCAGCAATAATGATAATCATGAAAGCGGAGAATAATATTAATGATATCAAACCCATAATTCGGAACTAATCCCGTCAACACACAAAGAATAATGATAGTATTGTAATAATTAAAAACAAATTTTGAAACTTTGATTTCTAACTTGAATCAGAGCCATAAATTGCTATCAAAAATAGTCTGAACACTTGAGACAACGATAGAATTGAATGAAGGTGGTCATTTCGAGCAATTTCTTCAGTTGATGTTATTATTACCATACTATCGTAGTTTTATTATTTTTCATTGGTCAAGTAATTTTGAGTATTTATTCTGAAATAATACTTTTAAGTAGATTGGTTAAGTAATTTTTGAGTATTTATTCTGAAATAATACTTTTAAGTAGATTGCTTAGATATAAAGAATTTCGTAGGTATTTCATATATTTTTTATTCGGTGTCATCATTCCAAAACTTTGAAAACTGAAGAGACACATCCCTATACGCATTTATATTCGAGATCAGGAGGAAATAGCCTATCAAAAAAGGAAGAATATACAGGACAGGGTATCCCATTTGAAAATATATAGTTGCATTCAATGTTGTTCACCCTCTATATCTTCCCATTGACGTTATTATAACTCCAAAAATGAGCATTTTCGGTAAACGCACTCTGCAACTTGTAAAATGATTACAGATCTTGGCAGGTGGTTCTTAAAATTTGAAACTCTGTGTTCTCAGAATAACAGAGATGACCAACATATGTTACCTATTCGGAATCAGGGGAAAAAGAGCTATCCAAACATGGAAAAATATACAGGTGTTCCATTTGAAAAAATGAAGTTGCCATCAATATGTTGGCCACCCTGTATATATTTCAGTTTCTGGACTCGAATAAAAAAATCTCAGTTGATTTCGTGAAACTTTTATACGAAACATTTGTTGTATCTCTTTAGTAACAAAGTTAAAGGGGGGGTCAAATTATAGTGAAAAACCCGGTACCTACTTTGATAAAGCAAGAATATCTTATGAGTAGTTTCGATGTCATTCATTTAAAATCTATCGAACTTAGAAAAATATAGCATTCGTTTGAGTAGCAGAAACATCGCATTTCGTGTTGGGATTGTTTAACCAGTTCGTTGATAAGACAGAAAACTCTGTATGAGTTCGAGTAAAACTCACTCAAATACAATATATCCGAAACTCATGAAAAATGTAGCAGTTAAAAAGATTATCGTCGTAAACTTATATTCGATTCATTCAAACTTGAACATTGGCAAGATTGCAACTACCTCATCCATAACTCATCACAAACTACCAAAAACGTGACCGTATCTGAGAGCACAGCCGTCTCAAAACTTGAATCCGAACGCAGTGAATTATAACAGTAACAGCAGATGAAGTAATACAACTTGTGCATGACATTCTCGCGGATTATTACTCCAAACTCTAATGTAAATAGTCGGCTGGAGTGTAGATAACTGAAATACATTGTTTGGCACAATATCTAGAGCTGTGTTTACGTCGTTTCGCGGTTATGAAGGATCCTAGGCCGTAAGGCGGATTAATTCTCTTTGTAAAATCCTCATCGAGGTATGGAGGTGTTGTCGACCGGTCGTTGTGGCGGCTTGTAGTCGCTGTAGTCGAGTCTGATTATCATTGGTTGTCTTTCACGCTGAGAACAACAACGATTCTGCAAAATTTCCATGAAAATTTACAGATTTCTGGTACCAAGAGTAAGAAATGCAGTTATAGAATTAAAGTGTGAAAATTTTTCCAATAATATTTTCGATGATACGGGAAAATAGTGCGTGTTTTATAATTGTTCTCGTTCAACATGAACATTTCTAATCAAACAAACTAATGACCATTCAAATTTAAATTTTCACATGAAATGAAACAAACGTTTTTTAATTCCATGGAATTCAAATGAATACTATCGGATACGGCTTGACTATTTCTCGCTCTATTAATTTATATTATATGTTATGTCTGAACGAAGCAAAAAAAAATCGAATTTTCCATATGCATATTGAGGTACCGGGTGTTTTTCACTATAATTTTCCCCCCCCTTTAACTTTGTTAGTAAAGGAGATAAAAAAAAAGGTTCCGTAAAAAGTTTCACGAAATCAACTGAGGTTTTTTGATATGAGTCCAGAAACTGAAATATATACAGGGTGGCCAATATATTGATGGCAACTTCATTCTTCAAATGAAACATCCTGTATATTTTTCTATGATTGTCTAGCTCTTTTTCCCCTGACTTCGAATATGTAACAAATGTTGGTCTATCTTATTTATTCTGAGACCACAGATTTTCAAATTTTAAGAACCACCTGCCAAGATCTGTAATCATTTTACAAGTGGTAGAGTGCGTTTTACTGAAAATACTCATTTTTGCTCATACAGGGTGAACAACATGATGCAACTATATTTTTTTTAAATGGGATACACTGACCTGTATATTCTTCCTTTTTTTGATAGGCTATTTCCTCCTGATCTCGTATATAAATGGTATGTGGATGTGTCTCTTCAATCTTCAATTTAAAGTTTTGAAATGATGACATCCAATAAAAAAAAATTTGAAATACCTTCGAATCCTTATATCCAAACAATCTTCTTAATAGTATATTTTCAGAATGAATACTTAACAATTACTTAACCAATGAAAAATGATAACTCTGGTAGTATGGTAGAATAACACTAACTAAAGAAATTGCTCAAAATGACCACTTTCATTCGATACAAATAGTTCATATAGCTGTCTCAAGTTGTTCAGACTATTTTTGATAGCGTTATTGAGGCTCTCAATCAAGTCAGAAATTAAAGCTCCAAAATTTGTTTCTACTCATTACCATGTTATCATTATTCTTTGTGCGTTGACGGGATTAGTTCCGAATTATGGGTTTAATATTAGTTGATTTTATATCATTAATATTATTCTCCGCTTCCATTGATTTCGTTATTGCTGAAGTACATTTTTTCCTTCAGGAACGGCTATAAAAACGTGTCCAACGGTGTTAAAATCGCACTATTTGGTGGCCATAAAATGGATGCGCTATTACCAATCCAAAGATCAAATTGGCCACTTAAATATTCACGAACTTCCAAAACGCTATACCCATGGTTATTGAAATTGGAAACTCTGTGTGTGCTCAGAATAAGAAAGGTAGACCAACATATGTTACATATTCGAAATCAGGGAAAATGAGGTAACCAAATATGGAAAAATATACAGGTGATCCATTTGAAAAAATGAAGTTGCCATCAATATGTTGGTCACCCTGTATATACTTCAGTTTCTGGACTCATATCAAAAAACCTCAGTTGATTTCGTGAAACTTTTATACGAACCTTTTTTCTGATCTCTTTCAGTCATAATAAGTTAAAGGAGGGGTCAAATTATAGTGAAAAACCCGGTACGAATGCTTTAGCAATACACCGGCGCATTCGCCATTTAGCAACGTGCTTGAAAAACCGCCATAAGAATTATTTGTATCCACGACTATTGATAAATCCGTCCATTTCACGTGTCTGTACTCGGCCTTAATTAATCCCATTAATCACAAGGGAATAATGAGATTATCAATCACTGCTGTCGGATGCTTCATAGATTTAGCTTTGATATAATATTCTTTAAATTGGCATTTCTTCAGTATTCTAAATACTCCAACTAACAAATATGTGCATACCTTGTCGATAGAGGGCCAAATATACTTTCATTATATCATTAAACAATCAACAACAGTGTTTTATCTTCTATCTTTTCTATTTGTAAATTAAATGTTATAAGTAAAATATAAAACACTGTTGTAGAGCTTCCATAATTATTTTTTTTCCGTTCATTTGTTTAATGCCAGATTATTGTGATTGTGATTTTGTATTTTTTAGATTATTTTTGAATTAGTTTTTTGGTGTTTAGAAATAAAAAGACGTATATTTTGTGTTCGAAATGTATTCTGTGAAAAGCATATTTCATCTTGACAGTCGACATACAATGGATATGCTGAATTTTAGTTTGTAGACTGGATGTTGAGATAACACAATGAGAAAAAAAATCAAAGGAATTTGTGATATTTTGAATCTGAACAAGTAGACTTAGATTATTATCGTATGTTTTATATTTTCAATAGGTATCATATATTCTGCGAATTTACTCTCTTCTTCGACTGTGTTGCTTGTTTGTGTGACTCAACAAATTCGAATTACGTTTATTGGACTTTGTTTTATCATTTCTGTTAGCCTATGAACCATCAGCAAGTATTGAAGCATCAAAACCTTTTTTTAAGTACTTATTGATGTCATGCAACAACATTAATGAGAAAACGTTGTGAAAAATTGGACTCGTCGAAGGTACTATCTAACTCGTAACCCTGATGAACATATGGCAACAATCATATGGAAAAACATAATGCCATGAAATAATTTTCCAGATTTCATAACGAACAAATTCTTTTCAACAATATTTCTGGTTTGTATACTATCATTTGAAGTTCTCAAATTCTGAAAACACAGTGATGATGGAAGAAAAGACAAACATTAATGATTCAAACTAACTTACTAGTCAATAGCTGTCTCAAAGACCGACGTCGAAATGCAAAAACTTATTTCCAAACACTCTAGTTCAGAGGCAGTGATTTACACCGCGTTTGAGATTATCTACTCTACAGCAGACAACAGGAAACAAAACGTAAATAAATCCCCCGTTTATTGCACTCTACGATTCTTATCTGCCTGAAGATCGGCGCCTATCTCTGAGCTTTCACAGAGCGTCAACTCATCCAAAATTTATTGTAAGAATCACGACAGGATGAGCTTTTAACCTTCCGAAATGTTATCTCCCCTTGATGTGTATAATCGCGTCATCTGTTGATGAGCTGAAAGCTCAACGAACTGGAAAATTGTCGTGTATAAAGATATTCCGTCCCACTGTTGATGGATGCCCCAGAGGTGGTTTTAGGAGGCGAAAAATGTGGCTGCTCGTGAACGATGTTACCATTTATGTCAATGGGACTTCAAGAGAGTGGTCCAGTGAAGAGATATCAGTTTCTGGATGGTAATTCAATTCGTTTCTTGATGAAAATTAACTGTGGAAGGAGGTCAGTAAAAACTTCGTGTTAGCGGTCCTTTTTATTGGAGTTGAGGAATGACTGAAGAATGATCTGTTGATTACTAAGATTGATTTGTCATCTGTTGATGAGCTGAAAGCTCAACGGACAGGAAATTGTCGTGTATAAAGATATTCCGTTCCAACTGTTGATGGATGCCCCAATGGTGGGTCTTAGGAGGCGAAAAATGTGGCTGCTCGTGAACGATGTTTAGCATTTATGTCAATGGGTCTTGAAGAGAGTGGTCCAGTGAAGAGATATCAGTTTCTGGAGGGGTAATTCAATTGATTTCTTGATGAAAATGAACTGTGGAAGGAGGTCAGTAAAAAACTTTGTGTTAGCGGTCCTTTTTATGGGAGTTGAGGAATAACTTAGAATGACAGTTGATTACTAATTATGATTTCTCATCTGTTGATGAGCTGAAAGCTAAACAAACTGGAAAATTGTCGTGTATGAAGATATTCCGTCCCAACTTTGATGGATGCCCCAAAGGTGGTTTTTAGGAGGCGAAAATGTGGCTGCTCGTGAACGATGTTTAGCATTTATGTCAATGGGACTTGAAGAGAGTGGTCCAGTGAAGAGATATCAGTTTCTGGGTGGGTAATTCGATTGGTTTCTTGATGAAAATGAGCTGTGGAAGGAGGTCAGTAAAAAACTTTGTGTTAGCGTTCCTTATTATTGGAGTTGAGGAATTACTCAGAATGATAAGTTGATTACTAAGAATCATTTCTTATCTGTTGATGAGCTGAAAGCTCAAAGAACTGAAAAATTGGTTTCTGGATGAAAATGAACTGTGGAAAGAAGCCAGTAAAAACGTTATGTAAGCGCTATTTTTATAGGACATGAGGAATTAGTAAGAATGATCTGTTGATTACTAAGATTGATTTCCAATTTGTTGATGAACTGAAAGCTCAACGAACGGAGAAATTGTCGTGTAAAAAGATATTCCGTCCCAACTGTTGATGGATGCCCAAAGGTGGGTTGAGGAGGCGAAAAATGTAGCTGCTCGTGAACGATGTTAAGCATTGATGTCAATGGTCCAGTGAAGAAATATCAGTTTTCTGGGTGGGTAATTCAATTTGTTTTCTTGGTGAAAATGAACTGTGGAATGAGGTCAGTAAAAACCTTTGTGTTAGAGGTCCTTTTATTGGTGTTGAGGAATTACTTAGAATGATCGGTTGATTACTAAGAATGATTTCTCATCTGTTGATGAACTGAAAGCTCGAGAACTGGAGAATTGTCGTGTTAAAGATATTCCGTAACAACTGAGTGAAGAGATATTAGTTTCTGGGTGAATAAATCGATGAGTTTCTTGATGAAAATGAACTGTGGAAGGAAGTCAGTAAAAAACGTTATGTGAGCGCTAATTTTATAGGACATGAGGAATTAGTAAAATGATCTGTTGATTTCTAAGATTGATTTCTCATCTATTGATGAACTGAAAGCTCAATGAACTGGAAAATTGTTGTGTTCAAGATTTCTCGTCCTTACTATTGAGTAAAGAGATATCAGTTTCTGGGTGAATAAATAAATCGGTATCTTGATAAAATTAACTGTGGAATGAGCCCAGTAAAAACGTTATGTAAGCGCTCTTTTTCAAAGGACTTGAGGAATTAGTAAGAATGATCTGTTGATTACTAAGATTGATTTCTCATCTGTTGATGAGCTGAAAGCTCGACGACCTGGAAAATTGTCGTGTATAAGGACATTTCATCCCAACTGTTGATGGATGCCCCAAAGGTGGGTTTTTGGAGGCAAAAAATGTGGCTGCTAGTGAACTAAGTTCAGCATTTATGTCAATGGACTTGGAGAGAGTGGTCCAGTGAGGATTTGTGAAGGATTATCAGTTTCTGGATGGATAATTCAATTGGTTTTTCAAAAAGAATGAACTGTGGAAGGAGGGCAGTAAAAAATTCGTTAGCGCTCTTTTTTATAGGAGTTGAGGAATTACTATGAATGATTTCTCCCATGATAGAATACTGAGAATGATTTGGTTATCTGTTGTGTGTTGTATATGAAACCACAAATTCACTGCTCCAATTAAGTCCACGAATCACCTTCGAACATTCAAATAACTATTCGATTAGTTCCATTTCAGGTATTTCAATATATTAATGTAGAAAGATCGAAATTCTATAGGCACTACATATCCAAAAATTCTAAGGAAAGCTTTCATCATTTGATATGTTAATCGCCGAAGGACGAAGCAGTGGTGCCAAACTTACCAGGAAGAACGGTGGGCTTTCCTTAGAATTTGTGGATGTGGTAACTCTAGAATTTCGATGGTTGTTAAATATACCTGAAATTAAGCTAATTGAAGAGTTTTTTGAAAGTTCTAAGGCGATTTATAGATTAAATTGGAGCAGTGAATTTGTGGTTTTATAGTGAAAAAAGCGACGTGCAGATGGAACATTTTTGGAACTTTGAGGTCAATATTTTTCAAACTAAAACAGACCACTTGTTGGTTTCACGAATGTGTTCAGAAAGACTCAATGAATACAATAACACCAAAATCTGGTCTATTTTAGCGAGTCACCAAAATTCGATTTTTACGAAAAATTCAGGAATCTCGTAGTTAAATTTGTTTTTATTTGACTAAGCATTTTTTGGGGTTTTCCATGTACAATGTTTACATTCAGGTAAACAAATTTATTGTCCATGAATAAGCCACTAGTAGCGCAGTCCCTATAAAACACTCCGAGAAACATAGTGAAAACACTAAGTACCCGCAAAGGAAAATAATCCCACAATATTTTCAACTTCCATAATCGCCGCCGTTATTACAAAACCACAATAGCTCCGTAAAGACTAGAACTTCTATCGTCCTAAATGCAAAGTTCTCAACTCCATATAATATGAATAGCACCGTTTCATAGTCCAATTGCTGTTTCGATTTTTCAATTTGTAGCCAGAAACGCTTCATCACACGCAGATAATCTAGGTCTGAAAGGGGTCATAACTACCCAAAGTTTTAATAACGAATCTACTATTCACCAGTTGAATTAATATCGCAATAATTCAAATGTACACAGTTTTGCCTAGAGCCTTCCAGTTGTTGAATCAATAATTCATCAAGTTGTGGTAATAGATATTAGTTTCTACGCATCCCGAGCAAAACTTTCCTGAAACTGTTGAATTATATAATATTAACATAGCTCACTGAATACTGTCTCCCAGATGTTGTTTAAATCTATTGTGTAAGTAGTTAATTTATTCATTGAGTCTGAAATAACATTTTCCACCTCATTATCTCATTTTTATTACACAACTTTTTTTCGTAAGTGAAATTACTAGCTTTTTTGATGTGAGCTGAATTAATTCTTTTCAGTTATAGGTGTAACGATTGAAGGTCAATATTTTTTCATCGATGACTTAACGCATAGGCAATAAATCTTATTCGTTCATTGAATGCTAATAAATCACAAGAAATGCTTCTTAAAGGCCATAAACCAAATTTTATCGGAACTTACTCTGGGTACTGACTCGATCCATTGGGTGACGTGATAGATCTACTTGGATTGCGGACCCAGGTTCTAAGTTTACGAACATCAGTTTAGGATTTGAAGTGACAGTTGTAGCAATAACATAACCAAATATTTTTATGGATTAATTTTTTCAGTCCCAGTTTATTTTTGGATCGTCTCTAGTTTCGCTTGGATTTAATGGGTTCTATGAAATCTTTCTTATAATTTCTGGTGTGCCCTCGCATGTTCAATGTTTATCTCTAAGTACTTATGTTGAAGAAAGAGAGAAGGCTTTAACTTTAACGCAGAAAGATCTGCATACAAAGTTATGAAGTAGACGTTTCACATTATTTTCTTGGCTCATGAAACCACACATTTACACTAAGCCAAATTCTCTTCTCTCCCATAATTTTTAGGAATAGAATAAAAACAATTACTAAGAAAAGAGTAGGAGACTTATTCCCGCTTTTTTCAAATACAAATTGCACTGCAATGCGCATGCGGTGACTCTAAGACCCTGCTCTCCTGTAGAGTTATAGCGATAGATCACCTGAGTCAGTGATCGAGTCTATAGCACCGTACTTTTCGAACATGAGTTGGATCTTCGGGTTAGGTAAACGAACGCGTAGGTTCAAGTTAACCCGAGTAAGTATCCGAATACGGCTAATGCGTATATACCTACAGGGTTGGGACAAAATATAGAACCAAGTAGATATCTTTTGAACAAAAATGGCAACATATATGAATTTTGCAGGTGAGCACAATGGTATAAAATACATCTGATGTACAAACTTGTGTGGATATTATACTTCCGGAAATACACTCAAGTTTCCAAATTCATTTGGGCCTTCTGTAAACAGATGCTGATGTGAAAAGAGCTTTTGATTTCAAATTCATACAAATTGAGTCAAGTGTGAAAAATGACTAGAATTATTGCACATTTTCCACTCCTTTCGTGTGTTTTACATTACCGTGGAAAAAGTTGAGATAAACAAATTGATGTTGATTCTCGGCATCTTATCCCGTTAGATTTTTTTCTTTGGGTACACTAAAATCACGTGTTTAACTTCAATTGACCATCATGCTTGCAGGAATTGAGACCAAGAAGTATTGATGAATGCTTACTTATACGTTGGAGAGATATTGGAAAGAGTGACTCACGAATTTGTTAAAAAGATGGCACATTGTCAGAAAGTGAACGGCGGACATTCTTAATATCTGATTCAAGTTTGTTCGAAATATTTTCTTCATTTGGCTGCAATGAATAAATTCATCTATTCTAGAAGTAGGTATCAGTGTCTTGTTTCTATAGATTTTTTACATTTAACTCATTATCTGCGCTTTCGAAATGACAAACTCTTTTTTATCACCAGGTGAATTTTGCGCCATTGCACTTACCTGCCAATTCCATAAATATTGTATTCGAAAGAGAGTTACCTGGTTCAATAGTTAATCACAACCCAGTATAGTTGAATCTTCTACTGTATTTCACTGAAGGGAATGAAAGCAGTAGCTTGAACCGTAAATTCCCTCCAAATAGAAGTAGATATCATCCTAAAGCGAATTACTTTCGATGAAATATTATCTGTAAGATATTCTAAAACGCGAAGTATTGAAATGATCTAGAACTTGTATTTTAGACAAGCCTGCTGGAACGTACCTGTGTTTTTAGAAACCCTAATTAGGACTTAATTCACTCAATAGCTACACTGACCGTACGGTTGTTAAGGAAAAGTTATTTTAACCCTTTCATCTTGATTGACCTGAAGGGATAGGATCCGACATTCTGAAGAGCCTTAAAAATGGGTGGAATAATTCTGAAACTTGAATACATACTGTTCTCTCACCAAACCCAATTCCGCCGAACGAAATAAACTCGAAAATACCTACCCTGTTCTTTGCACTCCTTCAGTGCGGTTATCAAAAATTTCCATTCAACGTGTTTTCAAGAGATCTAGTTTCTGGTTACTGGAGCGTGAGATGAAGCAAACTAGTTTAAAAATTAATTTTCTGAAAATTTACTAATAATCAAATTATTCGAGAATTATATGGAACTGTTTTCATATAACCTAAATCGATATATGGTCATGAAATCATTTTTATAGACTAACTGGTGGAACTGGATGGAATATATGTCAATTAAATTTGAATCTCGCTTCTCATTCGCAACAAAATTATTCTCAGAACAAAAAGACCAAGTACTCCTGTTCTGAAGGAACCTTCATTAGGAAATTTTAACCCAACAGTCAAATTTACCCTCCAACATGGAGGTAGAACTTGAACTGATAGAACAGATGATGAAGAAAAGTTATTCTGTCTTTTTTTACTCACAAAACTATATCCTGGTAGAGAAACTAAATCGAATCTTTCTGGAATAGCCATCTTGATTGGCCTGAAGGGATAAAATCCGACATTCGTAAGAGCCTTATAAATGGGGTAATATTCCGAAACTTGAACAGTTACATCCGCAAACAGTCGCTCGGTTCCAAGCCCTAAATCTGTTCTCTCACCGTAACCCAATTCCGCCGAACGAAATAAACGCGAAAATACCTACCCTATTTTTTGCACCCCTTCAGAGCGGCTATTAAAAATTTCCATCCAACGTGTTTTCAAGAGATCCAGTTCCTGATACTGGAGCGTGAGATAAAGCGAAGGCTTGGCGGCTAAACGTTCAAATAGGAAATTGAACTATAACGTTAATATATCCCCCCGACTAAATGGCTTTTTTAATTTATTCGAGGCTTGTTCTCTGCAATTCCGACCGTTCGTTCATCGCGACTAGGGCCGTAAATAGAGAAATATTTGAAATTAACTTTTGTTCCTCTGACAGTCGACATTGAATATCTTTGTTTTCGCTGGAAAAGCTGAGTAACGTATCTAATTGGGAAAATACGAACGAAATGCTGGCTTGTTTTGTAGTGAAACAGAAATTAATATGGGAGTTTCGAACGAATGATAATTAACGTAAACGACTGTTCTGTTTCTGTTATTTTGATCTCTCGATGGAGTAAATAATACCTACTCAAGAACGAGGGTGAGTTTGATGCCTATAATGAAGAAATTTACTAATAACGTCTGAGAGAAACTTGAGTCTTGTTATTGCAGAAATAGAACTTTAACTGAGTAAGTTTCGTGAATTAAAAAGCATCAAGTGGTGGTGTAATATTTATGTATTATCATTTATATCAGATTTATATAGGATAGGATTTTGTTTCTTTGGATTAATCAGAGAATTTTGAGAGAACCTCGTTATTCCCTTCATAGGACCCATAATTAGAACGGGGAGGTCGATGAAAAAACTCACTATTACTGTATTAGCAAACCAAGTCCAAAACAAGCAGAATGAATGATCGTTCCTTCAAAAGAGAAGGCTCAACTAGCTCTATAGTTGTCAAAAAACTAATTGAGGCTACTTACTGGGCTTTTCACAGGTCGCTGTTTCGTGAGTTATCACCTGCACCAGATCAAAAAGAAAACTACGATATTTTTAGGTTATGTGGATCGGCCACAAAAACCTCTTAGCACATATTATGCCAATGGCCTTCTGGTGACGATCAGAGTAACCATTATATTGACATAATTCTTTTATATTGCATTGTGTTGTCGTGAATTATGTGAATATTTATCATTACTAATCATTTTTGAGTATCAATTCATTCAAACCGCTATTATAAAGTTCCTCAGTGTTCTTCCTGAGAAAAAAGAAATCAAAATATACATTTCCATTCATTTCCTCAGGATGGGGATAAATTTCGTGTTTGGACAGGAAGGAAACCGGGAAGTAGAGTGTAGATGGATCAACGAAAAGCCTTTCAATGGAAACTTGAAATGGGTAAAACAGGCACAGGAAATTTGAAAATTTGCTTCTTGCATTTTGTAGATGATAATATTTATGGAGGTAAGTACGGATTACACAAAACTTGTGGTTTAAATAAGATTCATGGGGTTAAGGTTTACAGATCCCATTTTCCAACAAGGTAGCTTTTGACAAAAACTGCTGTGCTTCCAGAAATCTTCCTGTTGAATCTACTACCAAAAAAGAACAACCAGAATGTTCTAGTTCTAGTAGTAAAACTGAAAGATTGAGACGAAAAAGTCTAAGCAAATAAAGACCCACTGGCTACCAAAGAATGCTATTCTGAAGAAAAAAAGTACAAAAAAATAAGGTTATCCTTTCATTCGAGCAGAAATATTCGCTACCCATTCTTTTTCAAAATCGTGAATCGCTCCAATTTCGAAATGTTGATAAAAGCTCATTTGAAGTATGAATCCATGGCTACTGCCTCATTAAAACAGTGATAAAACGAACCTTTTATATCCCCAACAACTGAATAAAATAATTCAAAAACCTGATACTCCCTTTTTACGAGACAGCACAATAACCCACCAACTGCTATCGCGAACGAATTTCATAACGAAGCAGATAGGTACCGACCAATTAATTCCCTGGGTAAAACTCCTGTAGAACGTTCATTCAATTAAAATAAATGACCCAGGTCTGACAAACTCACATAACTCAGAGTGTTCATTAGAAACGTGAATCTTCCTGAAAGCAAATGCATCCACATTCTTCCTTAACCTCCTTTTCGCTTCGCTCTCTCAGGTTGGTAGCGTTTTTCGAAGCTCCCAACGTCTTGGTTCTATCGATTTTCCAACTCCACCCCGGTGTCGTGATTCTCTGCAGTTTTCACTCGTTATGCTCAGATGGAAAATTGAATTTCCCACACATTCAGCACTTTCTACCACTGTGTACTTGCTCAGGATCCGAATTACGCTGTAACGAAGTGAGCATTCGCATTCCAGAATTTTTAATAGGATCGCATGAATTGAATATTCGAAATATTTTTATCAAAGGAATTTTTTTCCATGAAGATTTCTGTGATGATGAATTGAGAATGATATTTCATTGAAAACGTGAAGCTCTGAGATAACAAGCTTCTTTTCACAGGTTTTTTGGGTCTAACTATGTTGCACCATGAAGATGAATCTATATTTACACTGATGAGATTCGTCTCAGTGTTTATTTTTGCAGTAGGTTCTTTAACCTAACCTCTTTTCGCTTCAATCTCAGGTTGGTAGCGTTTTTCGAAGCTCCCAACGTCTTGGTTCTATCGATTTTCCAACTCCACCCCGGTGTCGTGATTCTCTGCAGTTTTCACTCGTTATGCTCAGATGGAAAATTGAATTTCCCACACATTCAGCACTTTCTACCACTGTGTACTTGCTCAGGATCCGAATTACGCTGTAACGAAGTGAGCATTCGCATTCCAGAATTTTTAATAGGATCGCATGAATTGAATATTCGAAATATTTTATCAAAGGAATATTTTTTCCATGAAGATTTCTGCGATAATGAATAGGGAATGATAGTTGGTTGAAAATGTGAAGCTCTGCGATAACAAGCTTCTTTTCACAGTTGTTTTTGGTCTAACTATGTTGCATCATGAAGATGAATTTATATTCACAATGATGAGATTCGTCTCAGTGTTTATTTTTGCAGTATGTTTTCTAACCTCACCTAACCTAACCTCCTTTCGCTTCGCTCTCTCAGGTTGGTAGCGTTTTTCGAAGCTCCCAACGTCTTGGTTCTATCGATTTTCCAACTCCACCCCGGTGTCGTGATTCTCTGCAGTTTTCACTCGTTATGCTCAGATGGAAAATTGAATTTCCCACACATTCAGCACTTTCTACCACTGTGTACTTGCTCAGGATCCGAATTACGCTGTAACGAAGTGAGCATTCGCATTCCAGAATTTTTAATAGAATCGCATGAACTGAATATTCGAAATATTTCTATCAAAGGAATTTTTTCCATGAAGATTATTGTGATGATGAATTGAGAGTGATATTTCATTGAAAACGTGAAGCTCTGAGATAACAAGCTTCTTTTCACAGGTTTTTTTGGTCCAACTATGTTGAACCATGAAAATGAATTTATATTCACACTGATGAGATTCATCTCAGTGTTTATTTTTGCAGTATATTTTCTAACCTAACCTGATAAACTAACCTACTTTTGCTTCAATCTCAGGTTGGTGGCGTTTTTCAAAGCGAACAGTGTCTTGGTTCAATCAATTTTCCAACTCCGACCCGCTGTCGTGCTTCTCTGCAATTTTCACTCGTTATACTCAGATGGAAAATTGAATTTCCAACACATTCAGCATTTTTTACTACTATTTACTAACTAAGAATCCGAATTACGCTGAACGAAGTGAGCATTTGGATTTCAGAATTTTAAATAGATTCACAAGTGAAAATTGAGTATTCGAAACATTTGTCTCAAAAGAATATTTTTTTCATGAAGATTTCTACGATAATGAATGAAAAATGTGTATTTTTGTTCTAACTTTGTTGCACCATAAAGATGATTTATATTTATACTACTGAGAGTCGTCTACGTATTTATTTTTGCAGTATGCTTTCTAAATTAACCTCCCTCCGCTTCAATCTCAGGTTGGTAGCGTTTTTCGAAGCTCCCAACGTCTTGGGTCTATCCATTTTCCAAACTCCACCCCGTAACACCAGAAGAAAGAAGAAACCTGCTATAATATTTCTGTAACGATACCAATGTTACCTGGTAAGGTTATCAAAGATCACCAGAATACTTTGCAACATTTCACTTTGCACTTGTATTCTGACAAATTTGCAAAGTAAAAATTAATCATGTTACATAACATTTTTCCCAAGATTCAATTTCTGCGAAGTGTTTTTCAATTTGCACTTGCGTTTCCACATTGTTCTTTTCAATTATGAATGTGTTTTCGTGAAAAGAGGCAAGTATTTGGTGCAATAGGCCCCAGGTACATCTTTTATACCTATGCTCATTTTGTTTATTCTCTTAGCCAGACAACCAAGATTGTGCTTTGTCTTCTCATATTTCGTTATTAAATGGCACATAGGCCTTCCAAAATAAAGAGGAAATTTGTCAGTACCTTATGCGCAGCTTGTTTAATTTCTAAATTGACTCACTCTTTTTGAATCATCTGATATTTTGTTAATTTAGCAATTTTTCACAATTTTCCTACCGGAGCAATCATTGCTCATCGTTCATCTCGAAACTAATATCTTCATTACAACAGAATTTTAAGTCCAACAAAATAACTTATTCGAGTATTCTCTATCATTTGTTTCTGTCCACCTTCATTATTTCCTTCATTTTTTCGTACCTTACTTATCCAATCTCCATATACCTGCTGATCTCCTCCAAAATTAATTACAGATTCTCATTAATTGTTTTTTCCCTGCTTATCCTGCTCTCTGTTCCGCTTTGTTTTCTTCCATCTGCTGTTATTTCAATTCCCAAATGAATTATTCCATCGCTGCCATATCAGAATCACTTCTCTGTCACGAAATAACCGAAATACTATATTCAAACGATTGATAGCTGCCAAAAACTAAACGAACCAAAATTACCTACCACGAATCAGTGCTACCTCTTTATCAATAATCCCTCCACTCCAAGGCAAGCTCCTCACTTCAGAAAAATAAAAACAATCCATCACAAGCGTCGCCATTTCACGCAGAGAACGAGAAATGTTTTTCCCCATTCTAATCCTCTTAGCGGCATTTTGTTCGCGTCTCGAAGCGAACAGGCAGTAATATGTCAATCGATTGATCATATTTTCAATGTATTCTTTCCGCACCCTCCCACATACATTGGACACTATCGAAAAGTGTCAAAAACATGACAGGGAATATCTTTACATATTAATGCAAGAGAAATGGAGAGACTGTATCAGCAAGCCGACGTATAAATATTCATCTCGATGTGGCATGGAAATGCCTATCCTTTGTTAGGTGCTTCCTCTATTTATTTATCGACAGGAATAACTGATATATCCCGATTTGGTGATGGGAGAGGTGGCTAAAGGGATGCTTCAGTCTGGTCTTTATTGGAATATGGAACAATCAGTGTAGAAGTTCATTGAATTGTTGAATTTGCCTTCAATATCTGTGATGGGTAATATCGAGGTTGAATAGAACAAAGCATTTGGAGTGAACGTGGAGAAATGCCAGACATACGTCCTGGTTTATATGCGGAAACTTGCATTATACGGTGTGTTTCAGGAAGTCTATATGTATTTCGATAAGTGATTTTCAATCATACCACTATAATAAGCATATTTTAAGACTAAAGAGGGAGTTTTAGATGTTGAAATATTTCATCTCGATGTGGCATGGAAATGCCTATCCTTTGTTGGGTGCTTCCTCTATTTATTTATCGACAGAAATAGCTGATATATCCCGATTTGGGGATGGGAGAGGTGGCTAAAGGGATGCTTCAGTCTGGTCTTTATTGGAATATGGAACAATCAGTGTAGAAGTTCATTGAATTGTTGAATTTGCCTTCAATATCTCTGATGGGTAATATCGAGGTTGAATAGAACAAAGCTTGTGGAGTGAGGGTGGAGAACTGCCAGACATACGTCCTGGTTTAAATGCGGAAACTTGCATTATACAGTGTGTTCAGTTAGGTTGATACGTATTTTGATTACTGACCAGTAACAGGATAAGTTCTGAAAATAAAGTGTTCAAAAATTACATAGTTTTGGGTTCATGTTTGAATAGGAAAGTTGAATTCATGAGTGAATAAAATGAAACTAAAATTCGTCTTCGCAATATGCACAAGCGCTAAGACTCCTCTTCAGAAGTTTCTTTCCACAATTGGATAAATTTAATGATTCAATATTTCAATAATTTGACTTCTGTGAAATGAAACCATGTGTTGAAATACCAAAGACATGATTTCTTTTCTTTAGCTGAATAGTTTCCTTGCTGAATCAAATCAATGTCTGTTTTTTTAACCCATTGATTCATCATCATGTTTTTTTTCTGGAGTGCATTACCCACATGTCACATAAAACAATAGATAAGTGGAAAACTTTCAGGAAATATGAACCTAGAATATTGATAGAATATTGCAATTCAATCTTTTGTGATGAATATAATAATTATTGTATAACTAAAAAATTAAGCAGTAGAAATCAATAAAATATGAACTAACAATGGTTTTCTGAATTGATGCGAAATATCCACGTTTATTTTCAATTTAAAATAATGAATTCAATTTTATTTCACCTTCCATCATTCTAAAACATATAGGAAAATTGCGATCGATAACTCATTTCAGTAAAATAATATTGTTTCCTCGCTTTTTACTTTATCAAAAAATCAACCCATCAAATCATTCCGTAAAGAAAACATCATAGCAGTGAAAACCCCTCACCCCACGAAAATTTCCTCTCATCATTTGTATGAGCTAGGTATATAGTGCTGAAAGAAAGTTCATATTTTGTATTGTTCATATTTTGGAATAAAAATTTAATCAAATTATAATTATATAAATTGAAAATAACACTTAGTTAATTATATTATAAGTAAATATTCTCCCAGAAAAATTGATGAATTCAGAGAAGAAATTTTAACCACGTATTCTACATCAAAAATAAGCCCTAGTTTGTTTCCTGTCCGAGATACGGGGCGTTAAAGTTATAGAAAAAATATTTTTTACTCACAACTTTCACGCTGCTTGAAATATTGTTATGAAATTCAAAATATAGGTTTTGAGCGTCAAGGAGCACTCTTTGCATAATATCTTTTTTTTCTATTATACCAGTAGCGTCCGTATTGTAGGAAGACTGAATATTTTCAGATGAAAAAAAGATGATACGCTACTGGTTTTTCCCGACAATAAAAATTACTATTTAAATCCTATTTAATTTGGGGCAAATTCGGTCTCTTGACTTTTGGTTCTACTTGGCACCGTTTCCGGTTGAAAAAATTTAACACATTCTCATGCATGAAGAAATCGCAAAAATTTGATAAGGTTGGTACATAATAATAATTAGACTATTTTTGTGAACGAAACATGTGCGATTTCTTCATGCATGAGTATGTGTTTATGTGTTATTTTTTTAACCGGAAACGGTGCCCCGTACAGCAAAAAGTCAAGAGACCGAATTTTGCTCCAAATTAGATAAGATTCAAATAGTAATTTTTATTGTCGGAAAAACCAGTGGTGTATCATTTTTTATCTGAAAATATTCAGTCTCGCTGCAGTACGGACGCCAATGGTATAATAAAAGGAATGATATAATGCAAAAGTGCACCTTGACGTCCAAAACCTATGTCTCAAATTTCATTAAAATATTTCAAGCGGTGTAAAAGTTAATAATAAAAACCATTATCTTTCTAAAATTATAACACTCCGTATCTCGGAGAGGAAAAATTTCTCGATATATGTTTATATGACAAACAAGGGCTTATTTTTGATGTAGAATACGTGGTTAAAATTTCTTGGTTGCGATCTGGACCAACCTGTATTCATGAACAGAGATGTGATTAGAATTCCTTTTGTGGAAACTTATTTCCACGCATCTTTTCTGCGAGCAGCATCATTAAAAAACGAGAAATTTATGATGAAAGGAAAAACATCCTTTTCAAAAATAATAAATGGAATTCCTTTGGTAAAATCTTGGTTTGTTCACGCATAATTCATCTGTTTTTTCGTAGTGAAACATTCTCCCTTGTAACACGAGGCCTTTCGCTTGAGTTTCATCAGACAATTGATTGTGAAGATTTATGAAGTATTCTGTATACTTCCTTTGACTCTAGGCCATTAGCTCAGAATACAATCGCCTTCCTTTTTGGTAGATTGCCAACGCCTCGCAACCATTTCTTTGGAAGCTGTAACATTTTAACTTGGGCTGGTGGATTCCATTTCTCCTCCGCAAAAATTCAATATGTACCAAAATCCACTGTATCTTCATTTCTGCTCCATTTTCGAATATTGTAATTTCATATAGTTTTCATTTCTAAAAATGGACTGAGTATGACATGTTCAGTCCTACAAAATTTTCTATACATAGCTGTAAAACAACAAAAAAAATTGTATGAAAAACAAATTTTCTCAGTCACAGAGACCATGGGAGAAAATATTCACAAAACATTTCCAATATTTTACAGTATGGTAGATGCATTTGTTCACTTTGCTGTTTCGAATATACAGGTGTCAGATAATTAGACCGAGAAACTTCTAGTGGACATTAGAGATCATATTTTAGACAGATTCGACGGTTCGACCCAAATCATATAATGCAAAATTGCTTCGTTAAGGAGCTATTGCCCTTTGAAGATGACGTCCTGTCCACACTTTTTGCCACATATTCGCAAAACGGAGTCACATAAAGTGCTGAAAGTTTACACATTGGATAATATCAAAAATATGCATCGATTAGATTGAGTGAATTTCTTTCATGTCAAGCACAATCGTATCATTTGGGGGGGGGGGCTGTCGAAGGTATTTTTAATTGAAACATTGAGTACTTAGTGAAAAGAGAGAAATTTCAATCTTTTTTTTTCAGAAATGGTGCATCTGGGCGTTATTATACAAAAGCTTCTTTTTTCAAGAAAAAAACATCAGAGTTTATGAATATGATGTAAATCCCGCGAAATAATGAAAGTTAAAAAAGTTTCAACTGAAAATATCCTTCGCCACCCTGTATATTCAACAATGGAAGAATTCGAATATATCGAAATTTTAACTGAGTGTCTATGAATACTGCTTCTTGAAATGTAAATATGAAAAAGATAAACTCCATTCGATATACATTTTTTGAGAGCTTACATTCCCATTCAGCAAAAGTAACTGTATGAATTGCCACATTAGTCCATTGTCTAGTCAACTCATAGAAAAGTCTCTATATATCTTCTGATAATCAGTGCATCTTAGCATTCTTTATTTGATTGGATTAAATTTTTTCCCAGTAACGATTTTTGGTGTTCTGTTTTCAGCTGCGAAATAAAGATATTTCGTGAAAACAAGTGAAAAAAATGTTGTTTTCATAAAACAATCATCTCAAATGCGAGCTTGCCTTCATAGTTTCTTTTTCCTTCAATTGTTAACTTTGTAGGCATGTTATATTATTTGGTATTTCGATAATCAAACAGTTAATTCAAATTTTTTCGCAAAAAATATTAACTCTTACTCTAATACCTTATGTGAGTGATATGTGAATTGCTACAGGGGCTCTATAAATGATTAAATATAAAAATATTCATATTCTGATGTAAACTTCAATTCGAACGTTACTGTAAGTTCAGGCTGGTAATTCCGAAAGAAATTGAATAATGTCACATAATGTCACTCGAATTATAAAAGGAAGAGAATTTGTAAGAAAGATAAGATGAATAAATTTTCCAAGCAACCTACGATGTTACGATCATTCATAAAGTCCCCGTACCATTCAATCAACTGACCAGTTTCATACATTTTAATATGGCCAACCGTTCATCAATTCAGTTGATGGTTTGTCATAGTACATCCTAAAATGCAAGAAAAACGCAACGAATTTGGTGCCGTTTGTCTATAGGCATCTGAAAATAAGCAGGCCCGCCGCTAGCTGTCTGAGCGCCCGCGTGCAAATACTGTTTTGCCGCCCCCAATAGAGCGCTACATGCTAAATCAAGGGCGTATCCAGAGAGCATTCGGGGGGGGGGGGCGGTAGTGCCAAGTTTTTATCGAGGGACCTGAACTGATCTTGAGTGAAAAACAAGGAAAGGGGGGGGTTAGATCGTTTCCATTCGAAGATTTAGTGTGAAAAACTCTTTCCTTTTAATTACCCACAGTATCCCCCCCCCCCCGTAAATACTCCCTTGCGCTAAATATGCTGAGTCTTCAAAATGCAACTGATCCTCGGCTAGTAGAAAGGGCGCAATTGGTAACAGATGGTTTTTTATGACATGCAATAATTGGCATAAACGATACGGCGACACTGAAAATATTCAACTACTACTACTACCTGGTTGTAATATTGGGAAAAAGAACATCTGCAAATTTTTCTCGTAAATATTCAACAAATCAGAGATGCCGTAGGAACTTTCTGAATCGATGTTTTTTTCAGAAATTTTTCCCGAGGGCGCAATTTGAAGTTCCGGGAGGGCAATTTATCGGATTATGTGAATTTTTCGATCTTGAAGTTTTACGCCATAACTGGATCTAGGCGTTCTCAGTATTTCGCCGAGGGGGGGCACCTGCGGAACTTCGGGGGGGCGGCAGTGCCCCTCTCGGAAATATACCTGAAAGAAACACTGCAGTGAATTCACTGAATTCCGTGGATATACGGAATTATTGATGTTGGCCGCCTGTCCTTCCGATCCTTCAGAGAAAAAGTCTCTCTAAGGGGGATGGGGAGACCTTACCGCCCCCAATGTTGAACGGAGTTGGAGATATTTCAAGGCAGTTGGCAAAGTTTCGATCGCATATGGCAAAATTTCTATGTTTCTATGACAGTTGGCAAATTTAGAAGCAGTTGGAGTTGGACAACCGCCCCCCTTTTTTTTTCTCCTCCCCTGCTTACCATGTTGTTTGTCCCCTCCAAAAAAAATTCAATTTCACTGGATTTGCCGCCCCCTTGGACGTGCCGCCCTTGTGCCGGGCACGTCTTGCACGCCCGCTTGTGGCGGGCCTGAAAATAAGAATGCAATGCTGGGCATTCGTAGAACTATTAATATTGACATGGAAGGATTTTATTGTACCTATTGTTTATGTGTAAATTTGCATGATTGAAATTTGGATTTTTTATCGAAGTTTCAGTTGAATTTCATACATCTATAGTGAACGAGTGTATTACTGTGTATATTATAGGTTAACTTTTCGTGAAAACTGTAGTGTCATCATTTATTTCAATTCATTTTAGCCATAGTGAAGATCCATTTGGTTTAAAAGGCTGTTGAAGGAATTGAGGAAACAATTTTTTGGTTTTTTGATTTGAATTAACATTATTTCACTATATTGAAACAGCACTTTTTTCAGATAGCATTCTTTGGTGGGTCTTTCTTTGTTCAGACTTTGTACGTCTCAACCTTTCAGTTTCACTACTAGAACTAGCACATTCTGGTTGTTTCCTTCTGATAGTAGATCCAACAGAAAGATTTCTGGAAGGCACAGCAGTCTTTTTCAAATCTTGTTCTGTTGGAAACTGGGATTTGTAAACGATTAATCCCATGAATCTTATTTGACCCACAAGTTTTGTGTAATCCGTACTTACTTCCATAAAAATAATAGTCATCAACAAAATGCAAGAAGCAAACTTTCTTATTTCCTGTAACTGGTTTAACGATTTCAAGTTTTTATTGGAAGGCTCTTCGTCGATCCATCTACATTACTCCCCGATTTCTACCCAAACACGAAATTTATCCCCAGCTTGAGAAAATGTATATTTTGATTTCTTTTTTTCAAGGAAGAACACTGAGGAACTGTACAATAGCGGTTTGAATGGATTCATACTTGAAAAAATGATTCGTAATGATAAATATTCACATATTCACGACAGCACAATGCAAAATAAAAAAATCATGTCAGTATTAATAGTTACTTAGATCGCTTATCTTGAATTTCTTATTGTAATATGTGACCTACATATTTTGATGGGAGTGGTTTTTTCAACTGAAAACAATGGTTCACGTGGGAAAAGAAATAAAAAAATGAACGTTGAAAATGGAACTGCGTTTTCCTGAGGTCCCATTGTGGCAATTGTTTCCTCTATCCAATAGCCCACACCTTCACATCTAGTCTAGACCTAAGATTACTTCCCTCTCATATAATACGTGCCTCAATTCCAAGTTAATTTCGAACATTGTACAGCGTCCGAAACCTCACAAATTTATTCACCCTCACTTACATTAGAATCCGGAGACCGAAAATTCAACTAGCTAAAACAGGTTGGTTCAACAAGTATTCGGGTTTGCATGGGGTGTTTGCAGAAAATCGCTCCCACAAGAATACTCAGACAGAGGGAAGACGCCCCCCTAACTGCGCAAAGTGAGAAATATTCAGCGAAAACTTCAACCCCAATATTCTTCAAGATACAACGTTACTGATGTGAAAAGCTCATATTTTGTGTTGTTCATATTTTGAAACGAAAAAAAAAAGATATGTGAAGTGCTCTTTAATTGAATTGTGATAATACATTTTCTCGAATAATATTGTTCTTTTCATTGAAATGAAGAAGCTATATACAGGGTGCCTCATTCAATAGTGTCCACCTCCAATAACTCAACAACGAATCAAATTAGGTGAAAACACTTTAACAGGTACATTTTTTTAAGGGGGACATGATCTGGAAAATAAAACTTGTTTCAAATGGCAACCCTCTGGATAGGGTTGTAACTGCATCAGGAATTAGGATAGGGACAGTAGGTAGATTTGTAGCACGAATGTATGCATATGGATTCAAATTTATATCAACCCTGGGTTTGTGTTCTATTTTCATTCAGTTTTACACTACTTACTATAATTCCATAAAAAACACCTGTAATTTGGTGAATATTCTCTTTAGAACACAAACTGTAGGTTCATTCAAATTTGAATCCATGCATACATTTGTGCTACAAAACTACCCACTTTCCCTGTACAAATTTTTTGATAAGGGTGCAACCCTATCCAGGGGCTTGTTGGTAGAAACAATCTTTGTATCCCAGATCATATTTCCCTGTCATAAAAAATGGACTAGTCTGAGTGTTTTCAAAAATTCTAATTCGTAGAAGACTTATAGAGGATGAACACTACTGAATGAAATACCCTGTATAAATAATATCAACTGAAGTTAATTCAAAAATCGTAAAAATAAAAAATTGAATATTCTCACAGATTATCTTGATGAATACACTGAAACGTTCAATTTCTATTGCAATATATTATTCGAGATGTGATAGTAGATATGATTCTTTTTCTTCTTTTCTTAACTAATTTTGATGCTACTTCTTGTAGGTGCTTCATCATCAAGTAATGAGAAAACGTATGGTGAAAAGGAAAAACATCTTTTTTTAGATACTATAAAAGAATTCGTTTTGTTCATTTTGCTCTTCTTTTTTTGTCAAATCTAAACTACAGTGGAACTCCCCTATAGCGAACGTCCGTATGACGAATTTCTCTGTATAACGCAGTATTGTAACAAATTAACTTTCAACTGGAAAAGACATGTCAAATGCGGTGCTCGAGATCACTACGATAGCAGAGAGATGATACCGACAGCAGGAGGGGCAACTTCAAGCCCTTGAAACGTGTCGTCTCGCTTTCAGGTCCATTGAAGGGGTCCGGAAAATATTTTTGAATCTTTTAGGAAATGCGAAGTTTTTTTATGAGAATAAATAATTTTTAATTATACCACGCAGATAAAAATTAGACTTATTTGCCCGAATAATGGTGAATAGCTATGTATTGTATACGTACCTACGTGAAATGCCCATAACTTTTAGAAATGCAGTTTTAAAATTTCTGGATGAAAAGTTGGAGACAAAAAATTCAACTAGCTAGAACAGCTTGGTTCAACAGTATTCGAGTTTTGTATGAGGTGTTTGTATAAAATCGCTCCCACAAGAATACTCAGACAAAGGGCAAACGCCCCCCTAACTGTGGCAAGTGAGAAATATTTCGCGAAAGCCTCAACCCCATTTTCGTCAAGATACAACGTTACGCTTTTATCGAGATGGTCGGCGCTGCGACATTTTTATATAACGACGTCTACATCGGACGGAACGTGCGATTCAAATAACAAGTTTTCCCAGTTAGTATTACTTCAGATAAAACTGTCGTTTCAGATCTGCGAAGGAACGGATTTCTCTCTGTCGGAGAGCAACTTTTTTAATATAGTGAAATATTTCATTCTTTGGCGAATGCCAGCCGACATGAGAAAGCTTAACTGACTGCGAAGTAGTGAAGAAGTTGGACGTGTCTTTCGATTCCCAGAAGGATTTTAGCTGCGAGAAACACGCCGCTATTCTCTATTCATCAGGCGAACAGTTTTCCAAATGGATATACAATATTACAAGAGTATTTTTCGAATGTGGAGCTCGGTACGATCGATATTTCTTTCACTTGGAACGCTTCGTCTTGAGTAAAAAAAGCGTTTATCAATAGAAAGATGTAAAAGTTTCATAGCATATTTACTTCCCGTAGCAAAACATTTGAGTTTCTCAATATTAGGATAGTTTCCTTCAGATTCAGTTTCCATCCTTGTTCACTTTCAGGAAATTGTATATTCCTTCTTGTTCTAATTTTTTCAGGGAAATTAATTCTGAATAGCTTCATCAAGCTGACTTCAGGCGTTTTCGGAAACTTACTCAGGGTTACTAACTCGATCCATTTGGTCACGTGACGGATCTACTCGGATCACGGACCCGGGTTCTAAGTTTACGAACACATCAGGTTTAGGATTTGAAGTGACAGTCGTATCAATAACATAACCAAATATTTTATGGATTTATTTTTTCAGTCCCAGTTTAATTTCGGATTGTCTCTAGCTTTCCTTGCATTTATTGGCTTTCATTAAATATTTCTTATAGTTTCTGGTGTGCCCTTCCATGTTTAATGTTACTTTTGAGTACCAATGTTACAGAAGTGGGGATTTATTTTTTTTCAGTTTCAGTTTTATTTAACTGATTGTCTCTAGCTTTGCTTGGATTTATTGGCTTCTGCAAAATCTTTCTTATAATTTCTGGTGGGCCCTCGCATGTTCAATGTTATCTTTGAGTACCTAAGGTAAAGAAGTAAAGAAGGCTTTAGCTTCAACGCAGAATGATCTGCATACAAAGTTATGTAGAAGTTGTTTTATATTATTTTCTCGACTCATGGAACCACACATCTTTCACTGAGCCAAATTCTCTTCTCTTTTCATAATTGAAGTGTGATATATAGGTTTCGTGAGGATCGTGTTAAGAAGTTAAAAGTTCAACGTTGGGTTGACATTTTTATAAGTGTTATTGCTCTTAAAGTGTGAAATTTACCAGATCTGAAAATCTTCAAATTCACCCAGTGTCTGGCAATGATGATGTTTTTTCACACGGCGATCTCCATTGGTACAAGTTCCTATCACAGAACATAAATCGTTGTGTGAGAGTGTACCAATGAGATCAGGTTAGGTAGATATTTAGGAATAGTATACGCTCTCAGAGAAGCTTCGAGAGAACTGAGTAAGAAAACGCGAGAGTTGGGAAAAGCAGAAAGAACTGATCAGTGATATGAGAGACCACCCAACATGAAGACACTATCTTCTGGTGAGCAGATACCCTTTTTAAGAAAAGCTTTCTGCTATCTGCCATTGGCGGCTCGTGAGATCAATCAGAGGAGTTCTGAGACTACGCTACAAACAAATTGAATTTATTTCGAACTGGGCTTCCCGTCAGCCACCGGCATTCATTATACTATTCTACGCAGAATATATATAAAAATTTTCCGAAAAAGGACACAAAACCACAAACAGTACGCTGAGAGGATTAATACTTCGTTAATGAAAAGGGAGAGAATCAAAACAACATCTGATCTCCATCCACGATCGCCCGGGGTTGATTCGGGGTGATAGGACTTTCTGTTTCGGCTAATCTCGTTCGCCTAGAAGCGGAGCCGGGCCTCCGACACGTGATCTACAGCTTGAATTTTGAGTGGTTTCCGCACCGTTCATTCAAGTTTGAAAGGTTATATTCTACGAATCTCGACTCGTGGAAACGAGCCTTCTTCTTTTAAGCGGGTTGCCTTTTATCCGTTACGCTGTATTGTGTGTTGTGGATAATGTATGAATGTTGAAGCTGAGTTATAAACATATGTTCATCAGTTTGAGATTTGGATAGTAGACAGAATAATGAAAATAATACAGATATAGAAATGTGGTTATTTTTTAATTTGAACTCGGCCTCTTCTGCATCGTCTGAGCAGCCGCCAATGCCATCTGCCTGTACTGGAAAAGATTGTATACAATTTCAAATGGTCCAATGCTGATCCATATTGAATTCTAGTTCAAAGAAAAACTGAGTGAGAGTAAGACTCGATCAAACATTAAACGTTGTACTCTCAAAGAGAGATCTCCGGAGAATTAGATTATCAAGACACGCAAATCGCATCATATCTCAGCAGTTAAACTCGTTACTGACGTCTAAGAGATGGATATAGAATATTCCTCAAGATGGAATATTCGCGCATGACAGCCAAACCATCCTCCATCTCCGAAGGCGCGTTTTCTACAAGATTTATGCGCATATGAATGAATTCACGAGGCTTGAATTTACGACCTAGCCCATATAATGTGTGGCGATGGAGTAAGATATTCCTCAATTTTCATGCAAGAGAATCCGTTGTCAAATATTTATGGTTTATCGTTCCGAAGAACAAAAGGTACTTGTGATGATGTCCGTGTACTGGGTGAATATTTCATGAAGTAAATATCTTCCGTATACGGGTAACATCGTAAATTTGGTATATATTTGAGGGAAAACTGTGTCTACCTGAGGAAAGGGCCATATTTTGTCTATCGGGGTGGAAATATATCTGCTGGACTTTGTTGGTAATACGGAAACTATTAGGGTGGATGAGCAAATAACGAATGAGGAAACAAAGAACGTCGCGATCTTGAGTTTACTGGGTTATTTCTCTATTTCAGATGGATCACTGCTGAATATACTCAGGAAGTTTTTCCCAGAAGTTGGTATTGTTTTCTGGAAATATCTACATCCTTCTTTCTTGATTCAGTGTAAAAAGAGTTTGTTGAGAGCTTTGAGGTCATGACTCTTCATGAAAATTGAATGCAAAATTGAGCTTTTTCTTGTGAGTACTCCTAGAAATCTTAGAGGAAAGTCGCCCAATTTCGGATACATTTTTTGATTTGTACTTTTTTGCTAGTGATACATATGTTTTGATTAATTTTTTCTTGCCTTAAATATGCCATAACATTAATGATAGCATATCCACAAACTGAACGATTTATTTATCATACAAATGATATAAAAATGAGTTTAACTGAAAAATACTAGTTTTTGTCGTTTCAAAAAATGGTTTCCTAATATTGGATACCCTATCCAAAATGAGGAACCTATTTTCCTTGCAAAATACAAATATATTTTCTTCTCAAGTGGCATTGATGGGATTTTTCATGTTTCTTATTAATTTATTTATTAAGGAGCCCTTCTCAGGCATTCCAAAGAAAAAAAAGGAATTAACATCGGGTTTCAAATATCGGATATCCAATTATTAGCTACCTTCCCTATCCAAAATTAGGCAAACATTAAATTTAAATTGCCATCTAGTGATGACATATTGGACTACATAGTTCACAGGGGATGTATTTAGATCAAAACCAAATAGTTTTCTGCATTCAATGCCAGAAAATTCCTGGTAGAATTCGAGGTGATGCGGTATCCAAAATAAGGCAACGGTTCAAAATTAGGCGACTTTCCCCTACAGCCGGCTGTAAACATGATAAGTTTCGAAAGGAAAATTTAAAAACCAGAAACTTTTCAGCTAGGTTTCAGATTCGAACTGGAAGTTCATTTCGTGATTGAATGTGGTCTATAGTTCTCAGGATATTCATTTTTGAATGATTATCCTACTAATATGAATAGTTGTGCGAACGCTTCTGACTTGAAGGATGTTGTTTTAAAACGGAGATTCATTTGAATAATGTGACTGTATGGTCACGCCGATATTTCCCAATTTTCATGCAAGGCAATACGTTGTCGAATTTATGGTTTATCGTTCCGAAGAACAAAAGGTACTTGTGGATGATGTCCGTGTACTGGGTGAATATTTCATGAAGTAAATATCCTTCCGTATACGGGTAACATCGTAAATTTGGTATATATTTGAGGGAAAACTGTGTCTACCTGAGGGAAGGGCCTATTTGGTCTATCGGGGTGGAAATATATCTGCTGGACTTTGTCAGTTTGTAATGCGGAAACAATTCTGGTTGATGAACAAATAAAGAATGAGGAAAGAAAGAATGTCGCGATCTTGAGATCACTGGGTTGTTTCTCTCTATTTCAGATGGATCGTTGCTGAATATAATCAGGAGGTTTTACACAGAAGTTGGTATTGTTTTCTGAAAATACATCTTTCTTACTTGATTCAGTGTAAGATGAACTTGTTAAGAGCTTTGAGCTGCTCACTCTTCATAAAGATTGAATGCAAAGTTGAGCTTTTTCTTGTGAGTAGTCCTAGAAATCTTCGAACATAAAGTTCAATTCATGACTGAATGGGGTCTACAGTTCTCAGAATATTCATTTTTGAATGATTGTCTTCGCAATGCGAATAAATGTGCCAAAGTTTAAGAATTGTAGGATGTTATTTGAAACGGAGATTCATTCAAATAATGTGACTGTATGGTCAAGCAGGTATTTCTCAATTTTCATGCAAGGAAATACGTTGTCAAATATTTATGGGTTATTGTTCCGAAGAACAAAAGGTGGATGATGTCCGTATACTGGGTGAATATTTCATGAAGTAAATATCTTCCGTATACGGGTAACATCGTAAATTTGGTATATATTTGAGGGAAAACTGTGTCTACCTGAGGGAAGGGCCATATTTTGTCTATCGGGGTGGAAATATATCTGCTGGACTTTGTCAGTTGGTAATGCGGAAACTATTCGGGTGGATGAACAAATAACGAATGAGAAAAGACAGAATGTCGCGATCCTGAGTTTACTGGGTTATTTCTCTCTATTTCAGATGGATCGCTGCTGAATATACTCAGGAAGTTTTTCCCAGAAGTTGGTATTGTTTTCAGGAAATACATCCTTCTTACTTGATTCAGTGTGAAAGAAACTTGTTAAGAGCTTTGAGCTGCTCACTCTTCATGAAAATTGAATGCAAAGTTGAGCTATCTTCCGTATATGGGCAACATAGTATATGTGGTATAATTTGTGGGAAAACTGTGTCTACCTGAGGAAAAGGCCATATTTTGTCTATCGGGGTGGAAATATATCTGCTGGACTTTGTCAGTTGGTAATGCGGAAACTATTCGGGATGGATGAACAAATAACGAATGAGGAAAGAAAGAATGTCGCGATCTTGAGATCACTGGGGTTGTTTCCTTTTATTTCAGATGGATCGCTACTGAATATACTCAGGAAGTTTTCACAGAAGTTGGTATTGTTTTCTGGAAATACATCCCTCTTTCTTGATTCACTGTAAGATGAGTTTGTTGAGAGCTTTGAGCTGCTCACTTTTCATGAGAATTGAATGCAAAATTGAGCTTTTTCTTGTGAGTACTCCTAGAAATCTTACGGCCGGCTGTGAACATGATAAGTTCCAAAAGCAAAAATTTAAAAACTAGAAACTTTCTAGGTAGGTGTTAGAATCGAACAGGAATATCGTTTCATGGTTGATTGTGGTCTATAGTTCTCGAATATTCATTTTCGAATTATTATCCTACTAATATGAATAAATGTTGTGCAAAAACTTCTGACTTGTAGGATGTGTATAAAACGGAGATTCATCTGAATAATGTGTCTGTATGGTCACGCAGATATTTCTCAATGTTCATGCAAGGCAATCCGTTGTCAAATATTAATGGTTTATCGTTCCGAAGAACAAAAATCACTTGTAGATTATGTCCGTGTACTGGGTGAATATTTCATGAAATAAATATCTTCCGTATACGGGTAAAATCGTAAATTTGGTATATATTTGTGGGAAAAACTGTGTCTACCTGAGGAAAGGCCAATTTGGTATTTTCTATCGGGGTGGAAATATATCTGCTGGACTTTGTCAGTTGGTAATGCGGAAACTATTCGGATGGATGAACAAATAACGAATGAGGAAAGAAAGAATGTCGCGATCTTGAGATCACTGGGTTGTTTCCTTTTATTTCAGATGGATCGCTGCTGAATATAATCAGGAAGTTTTTCTTAGAAGTTGGTATTGTTTTCCGGAAATACATATCCTTCTTTCTTGATTCCCTGCAAGGGGAGTTTGTTTAAAGCTTACAGCTGCTCAGTTTTCATAATTTTTTCATTAATTTAATGCAAAATAA